>JAVTVY010021021.1:0-72346 GCA_036873755.1 Hanleya hanleyi
CGCCCTTCGGGCTCGTGAAAATATTTATCTTCTCGGTGAAATATCAGCCTGTATACCAACGCAAGACACTGGTATAACTTATAATATCTCTGTATGAACTACTGATCAAACGGTTCGTGTTGATAAAGTGTAATGCACACTTCTGGAAGAACCTTTCTACAGTCAGTGACAGTGTACAAACATTCAACATTGGTCTATTGAAATGAATTACATAAACTTAGATATTAGGTTAATTAATATGTAGTTATTCCAAATGATTATTTGGTTAGCTAGAGCTATTGGTGAAAAGGAGTACCTCAAAGTCCAGATATTGTCGATGTTGAGGAGCTGTATGTCTGATGTCGAAGATGATCTGAGCTTCTTCTTTCTTTAACTCCGCCTCATCTGCAGTATTCAAAGTACTCTGAAAATGATGTGAAAGGACACTATTGTATTATATATGGTATGCATGTAACTCCAAAACCATTTAACTATTTAAAAACCCCTATCTTCAAAGTAAAAGTTGATACCTTTTCCCCTGAAAATGAAGAATCAATACTTTTGCACAAATTGCACTACTTGAATAAAGATGGTGTTGTTCAACCCCAACATCATGACTATACCGTGCATATTGAACAATTACTCTGAGCAAACAACAAGATTTTGCATCTCATACTAATCGAAAAGATTTCATATGTAAATATTTTCTTCCGGAACTTCATGCAAATTAACTTCTACACTTTCACAGGGATTCATTGACGTCCGTTTTTACTACCGTTAAACGGTAGAAAAAAAATGTCAAAAACTGAATATAGACAGCAAAAAACTCAAAAGTGTACGTTTTGGACAAGAAATACTCAATGTTTTTGACGAATACTCGAAATGGTGCAAATTATTTCAGTGATGTGAAAATCATCGCCGATCCTAAGACAATTTGCGAGTTCTGCGAAACGTACACAAACGGAAGTGGCGGTTTCACATGTTTTGCTGACGTAATGCGCTAACTAAACCTCGGAGACCTTTGCTCGATTATTTTTTGGGAGCCTCGAATACTCTCTGTAATGGTTCCCGACTGGCGCTGAAGGTATGAGTGTATTCTCCTTCGCTCGGCTGCTGGTGCACAGCTACCTACGTTAAACCCAACAGACGAAAACAGTCTATATGAAGGAATTGAATGCTAGCTGGCGGTCTGCATACGAAAAGTACACGAGGGTGAAAACGAAACCTGGGACATTTTGGATATCATTTAGCAGATGAATTTGATTCGGATTCGTTCATAATTAGAATGACAAACAATTTTCCCTAAGACAGAACACCGGGCAAAGTAGAATCAAGCGGTAGGAAATTTATGAAAATAAAATTGGATCGTTTCTGCAGAGACAGTGCGTGTATGATACCCGTCATGAACAACAACAACGCGGTCTAGCACTTTACGTTGAGAACATGCATTTCTTCAGAAGTCGGTTTATTTAAGGTCTAGATTTTAACTTTAACGGCATTGCATTTCTTGTTTATGTCCGTGACTCTTGAATTTTGTTGGTAATTTTTATCTTTCACTGTAAAAACCATCATGGTATAAAATGAGAAAATGTGGTACAAAAATATCTGGAATTTCCTTATTTTTTTTAATGTTTTTGCGTATCTCATATAAATCCATAGCCTAGTCTTTATATAAAGGTTCATTAATAGCAATTGTTGATTTACTGCTTGTCAGGGAATGCAGCAGGTGGCCAGATTTTTATTTATTTATTTTTTTTTTTTTTCATGATTATTATTTTTTTTGCAATGCGGAAAATTTCAATATTTGTTTCATATGCAATACAAAGATACAAATGAAATAAAATTAAGAGTATATACTTACCACTTACCAAACATGATTAGGTTGAATACTGCTCATCAATGGAGATAATCACTCGCCTGAACTAATTTGTGCTATTATATGTGTGCTAACCACCCTCCTCAGAATAAATGAGGCGATTTCAATTTTTCCCATTGAGAAGTTTACATCTAGTTGTGCAGTAACTAGCACTAGTGAAAATGGCAACTGGTCACGTAATGCTTGGTTCCGCAAATTTGGATTCTTTGGATTCTCGCAAACTAAGCCACTAAGAATCCAACTGGATTCTCGCAAAATTTTGCGAAATTCTACCCCTGCAGTTCCTTTGTTCTGAAGTTAGACGGTACCATGCGATGGACGTAAAGTAGAAGTCTGAGTTGAAGACATCATTCTGCTTGACAGCTGCTACATCTTACGTGAAAATCCGCTGATGATGTAAGGATTTTATAGCGTCTCTTGCAAGCGTTATATGATAATTCTCTTTGAATGTTTATGATAGTTTGTGATCTCTTACCGCTGTTGGTGTTGCTACAAACACGAGGTCCAAAAAAATGAAATCTATTAAAATAAGTGAGCAAGTTACAATACAGAACATGTGTTTTTTTGTCATTCAGATGACCATTATCCAAATCACATTCGATAGCTCACCTTAGTACTACAGAAACTATTTGTTCATATCTTAATTGGTAGGGTGGTAAAAACATTCAAAAACTCAATATCAACTTGTGGGTGGGCCGTAAAAACTTGGAAAAACTCAATTTGAGCATAAAAAGAACTCAATATTTTATAGTGGGTAGTAAAAATTTGGACTTCTATGAATCCCTGTTTCATGACTTTTGTGGTGAGTGGTCATGGTGGTGGGGGATCCTCAGTAAAATCAAATTTGATTAGAGTTAATATGCGATTATTTTTGGATGACGCTCTCTTGGTATTTACCAGGGCTGGATAGGGGAATCTGATTTGGGATTTGAAAGTCGCCCTCACAGTTTGTAAGGCATGAAAGGATACTTAAACGAGATAAACACAATCTACTTTATCAGTATTATAACCATCCTCCCCACAGCGCATGCTCCATTTCACAGGCTCATTTATCATCCCTGCCTCCAATAGCGGAAGTTGACCTTTACTACGTTGCTATGACGTATAGGGGAAAACCACGTACGCACGCTTCAGTTTCAATCCGGCTGAACAACTCCTTCTGTTTTGCACACGAGCGAGCTACTTTTCATATGCTCTGTCCAGATAAACAGAAAAAATAATCTCCAGATAATTCTTTTTAATGCTAGGTCATGCAGACTTGAAAAGTAATCAAAATGTTCGGCAAACTGTCTAGTTTAATATATATGATGTCACTTCCGGCGATGTGCGCGCGGCCCCGAATCTGGTCCAAAACTCTGACTGGTGGCTGGGGTATTATTAGACCCCCCCCCCCCCCAGCGAGGTGGTTGTATTATAACATTGGATTTTTTTGCACATGGTATTTACTGCAACGAAACTTTCCCTGCAATACTGAAGAGTGTTACAGAAGGGGAGACAAATCCGAGCTACGTCTGTGTACAAGCCCCAACCATGCCAACTGTAAAACACAAGCCAGTGAGTCATAGTTCTGCTAGGTGCAAATTTAATCAGTCAATCAGCCATGTCAGCAGAAAATCAAAGCTGATGTGGCTGAGTGGTTATAGGGCACTTGCAGGACAATTCCACGACAGAGTGTGGAAGTTGCTCAAATTTCAAACCGCTGGAATTGTGAGATCTGTTTAATTTTTGTATCAAATTTATGCTTTTTTGTCACTTGTCCACATTGTAAAAAAAAAATATAACTGAAATATCTAGAAAACTCGGACAGCCATAAAATGTGATTTTCTAGTACGGTAGGCTTGAAAAATAAATCCCAAAAATTCATCCCAGTTTGGTTATATCTGATGAAACAACCATGTACACTAACACAAAAACTTGCCAAGTTGACAAGACTGTCATTTTCACTCAATATTCAATCGGATTAACAGGGGTATATAACTTACGTGACAAATTTTTATGGGTCATTTTGTCTAAAGATAATATATGCAATTGAAATGAAAACGCCCACCAGGAACATACACCTCTTAATTACTTTAAAAAAATAGTTGAATAGAAATTTAAACGAGTGAAGTTAAATATAACAAAACCATGTAAACTAGGAAGCATTTTTGTTGAAATCAAATCCAAAATATTTATTATATCAACATTAAGTAACTATTTCTAACATTGTTACTGCTAAAAGTATAGTATTTGGATACTCTAAACTGTCCTTCTGACTATTCAGGGTCCAATCCCATAGGTGTTAATCAGATAGAAAATAATAAGCAATGAAGTATCCCAAAAAATGTTATTCCTTCATAACTACATTGTATTATTCATTTCCTAAACATTTCTTCCTGTACTTCCTGAATATTAAAAATAGTCCATGGGACTGAAGGGAAAAAACAAAAACCCATCCCATGTATTACGTGACACACATTTGTAACTTATGTGACACAGGTTAACAATCTCTGTATTTTGTGTGGCAAAATATGGCAAAGTGACTGATGACAACCATACTCATACATGTATACTAATTCAGTGTTCAAGCTATTGCCCTAGGTGTGAACTTTTAAGATCCTTCCAACAAAATCAGAAATTTTTGACATACGTCCAATAAACCAATAGTGTCCTAATTCTCTGAGTAACTTACACGACACTTTTTCAATTAGTACCAGAAGCTAATTGATTTGACTGAAATTATTAAGATCCCATTCATAGTATAAGAAATACTTTAAATTAAGTGAATTGTTTTGTTATTGGTGCAGTCATGGCTGTTAATTCTGTTAAAATTCATCCCTAGTGGTAATGAAAATGTAACTTTATATGCGTGACATGGAATCGCCCAAGGTTGCATAATTTCTTATTAGCGATCTGGGGCCACACTCTGAGGGTGCAGGTTCAAACATAAAGTACTACCGGTCTCACATTTCGAGGGTCACAGATTTTCGGCAATACAGTAGAACCTATTCTTCTCAGAGCATTTTTATACTGAATTTCAAGAGAATCTACTGAGAATCAAAGAAAATCTCAAATACATGTACCTTGCATTTCATTTTTAGCCCATCATCACCAGATGGTGGGCTATTCAAATCGCTTTTCGTCCGTGGTCCGTCGTCCGTCAGTCTGTCCGAAACTAATTCTTGTTATCGCGATTTCTCAGGAACTACTCTATGGATCTTTCTCAAATTTGGTACACAGGTTCCCCTTGGGGTCAAGTTGTGCAAGATACATTTTTTGGTCTGATTTGAAAATCCAATATGGCCACCAGGCAGCCATCTTGGATTTCCCCAGGAAACCTTGTTATCGTGATTTCTCAGGAACTACTGCATGGACCTTTCTCAAATTTGGTACACAGGTTCCCCTTGGGGTCTAGGTGTGCAAGATACCTTTTCTGGTCCGATTCGAAAATCCAATATGGCCACCAGGCAGCCATCTTGGATTTCCCCATGAAACCAATTGTTATCGCGATTTCTCAGGAACTACTGCATGAATCTTTCTCAAAATTTGGTACAAAGGTTGCCCTTGGCGTCTAGTTGTGCAAGATACCGTTATCGGTCCGATTCGAAAATCCCATGATTTCTCCATGAAACCTTGTTATCGTGATTTTTCAGGAACTATTTTATGGATCTTTCTCAAATTTAGTACACAGGTTCCCCTTGGGGTCTAGTTGTGCAAGATACCTTTTTTGGTCCGATTTGAAAATCCAATATGGCCACCAGGCAGCCATCTTGGATTTTCCCATGAAACCTTGTTATCGCGATTTCTCAGGAACTACTGCATGGATCTTTCTCAAATTTGGTACACATGTTCCCCTTGGGGTCTAGTTGTGCAAGATACCATTTCTGGTCCGATTCAAAAATCCAATCTGGCCACCAGGCAGCCATCTTGGATTTCCCCATGAAACCTTGTTATCGCGATTTCTCAGGATCTACTGCATGGATCTTTCTCAAATTTGGTACACAGCTTCCCCATGGGGTCTAGTTGTGCAAGATACCTTTTCTGGTCCGATTCGAAAATCCAATATGGCCACCAGGCAGCCATCTTGGATTTCCCCAGGACACTTTGTTATCGTCATTTCTCTGGAAGTACTGCATGGATCTTTCTCAAATTTGGTACGCTGGTTCCCCTTAGGGTCTAGTTGTGCAAGATACCTTTTTCGGTCCGAATCGAAAATCCAATATGGCCACAAGGCAGCCATCTTGGATTTCCCCATGAAACCTTGTTATCGCGATTTTTCAGGAAATACTTTATGGATCTTTCTCAAATTTGGTACACAGGTTCCCCTTAGGGAGTCGATATGCAAGATGACTTTTTCGGTCAGATTCGAAAATCCAATATGGTCACCAGGCGGCCATCTTAGACTTCCCCATGAGATTTTGTTATCATGATTTCTCAGGAACTACTGCATGGCTCTTTCTCAAATTTGGTACACAGGTTTTCCTTGTGGTCCAGTTGTGCAAGATACCTTTTCTGGTCCGATTCCAAAATCCAATATGTCCATCAGGCGGCCATCTTGGTTTACCCCATGAAACCGTGTTATCGCGATTTCTCAGGAACTACTGCATGGATCTTTCTCAAATTTGGTACACAGGTTCCCCTTGGGGTCCAGTTGTGCAAGATACCTTTTCTGGTCCGACTAGAAAATTCAACATGGCCACCAGGCAGCCATCTTGGATTTCCCCCATGAAACTTTGTTATCGTGATTTCTCAGGAAGTACATCATGGATCTTTCTCAAATTTGGTACACAGGTTCCCCTTGGGGTCTAGTTGTGCAAGATACCTTTTCTGGTCCGATTCGAAAATCCAATATGGCCACAAGGCGGCCATGTTGGATTTCCTCACGAAAATTTGTTATTGTGATTTCTCAGGAACTACTGCATGGATCTTTCTGAAATTTCATACACAGGTTCCTCATGGGGTCTAGTTGTGCATGATACCTTTTCTGGTCCGATTCGAAAATCCAATATGGCCACAAGGTGGCCATCTTGTATTTCCCCGTTAAACCTTGTTATCGCGATTTCTCAGAAACTACTGCATAAAACTTTGTTATCGTGATTTCTCAGGAAGTACATCATGGATGTAAATTTGGTACACAAGGGTCTACATGGTCTAGTTGTGCAAGATACTTGGATTTCCCCATTAAACCTTGTTATCACAATTTCTCAGGAACTACTGCATGGATCTTTCTCAAATTTGGTACACAGGTTCCCCTTGGGGTCTGGTTGTGCAAGATACCTTTTCTGGTTCGATTCGAAAATCCAATATGGCCACAAGGCGTCCATCTCGAATTTCTCCATGAAACCTTGTTATCGAGATTTCTCAGGAACTACAGCATGGATCTTTCTCAAATTTGGTACACAGGTTCCCTTTGGGGTTTAGTTGTGCAAGATACCTTTTCTGGTCCGATTCGAAAATCCAATATAGCCACCAGGCAGCCATCTTGGATTTCCCTATGAAAGTTTGTTATCATGATTTCTCAGGAAGTACATCATGGATCTTTCTCAAATTTGGTACACAGGTTCCCCTTGGGGTCTAGTTGTGCAAGTTACCTTTTCTGGTCCGATTCGAAAATCCAATATGGCCACAAGGCGGCCATCTTGGATTTCCCCATGAAACCTTGTTATCGCGATTTCTCAGGAACTACTCCATGGATCTTTCTCAAATTTGGAACACAGGTTCCCCTTGTGGTCCAGTTGTGCAAGATAACATTTTTGCCCCAATTCGAAAATCCAATGTGGCCATCAGGCGGCCATTTTGAATTTCCCCATGAAATTTTGTTATCATGAATTCTCAGGAACTACTGCATGGATCTTTCTCAAATTTGGTACACCGGTTCCCCTTGGGGTCTAGTTGTGCAAGATACCTTTTCTGGTCCGATTCCAAAATCCAATATGGCCATCAGGCGGCCATCTTGGATTTCCTCATGAAACTTTGTTATTGCGATTTCTCAGCAACTACTGCATGGAAGATATGGAGTATGGAGTAAACAGGTCTGTAATATGAAGATAGGTTTCAGGTGAGTTTTATCAGTCATGTGATACAAATCAGATAAATTACACTCATAATCTATATATGTATCAACGTCATGGTAATATTTCTGTATCGATAGGCCTACTCCTGGACTAACGGAAGTTAAAAATATCTATATAGAAAAATCAATCTTATTAAAATCATATCCAAATATATTCGGAGAGAAATAGATCTTATGTTACTCATTGTCGAGAACTCAGAATAAACACGATCATTGTCGCTTTCAAAATTTTTATTTTCACAATATTACATGATTACTCAGACTCGGGCTCACTGGCTCGTTCTCTAACCCAGAAACTCTGGCTGTGATAGGTGAATAAAGGTAAACCTCCATTGATTTTAACGTTTTCGCGCCTTTCCGACATCTTGTGAAACTAGAGGTTCCGCTTTGACCCTTGAGTTGCCGCTCTGGCATGAAGCCTATGCTGGTTGTTTTTTTGGGCAAAAACATACGTCTCCCCCAACCTCCCACCTTGCCTTGAATGGGCACATAATTTAAGGGAAAGTGCTATAAAATGAATGTAGCAATAAGTATCTTAAACAAAGCTGCGTATCTAATAATATTAATTACAAAGAAGCGATTTTCATTGTATATACATGTACAAGTAGATGAACGGTTGGACGGACATCGGACACGGATGAATGCATGCACACATACACTAAAACCTGATCAAATGCGGGGGCTATCCCAATGAAGCTTCCATCCAAGTTTGGTGAAATTCCATCCAATAGTTCTCAAGGTATCTTGCAGACAAAGCCTGTATATACATGTACAAGCAGATGGACGGACGGACGGACACCGGACGAATGCAGGCATACACACCAAAACCTAGTCAAATGAGGGGGCTATCCTAATGAAGCTTCCATCCAAGTTTGGTGAAATTCTGTTCAGTAGTTCTCCAGATATCTTGCAGACAAGCCCTGTATATACATGTACAAGTAGACGGACGGACGGACACCGGACATGGATGAATGCACGCACACACACCAAAACCTAATCAAATGAGGGGGCTATCCCACTATAGCTTCTATCCAAGGGGAGTGAGATTCCGTCCAGTAGTTCTCAAGATATCTTGTAGACAAGGCCTGTACATACATGTACAAGTAGATGGATGGACAGACGGACACCGGACACGGATGAATGCACGCACATACACCAAAACCTAATCAAATGAGGGGGCTATTCCAATGAAGCTTCCATCCAAGTTTGGTGAAATTCTGTCCAGTAGTTCTCCAGATATCTTGCAGACAAGCCCTGTATATACATGTACAAGTAGATGGACGGACGAACAGACATGAACGAATGCACGCACACACACCAAAACATAATCAAATGAGGGGGGCTATCCCACTGAAGCTTCCATCCAAGTGTGGTGAAATTCCGTTCAGTAGTTTTCAAGATATCTTGCAGACAAGGCCTGTATATACATGTACAAGTAGATGGACGGACGGACGGACACCGAACACGGATGAACGCATGCACACAAACCAAAACCTAGTCAAATGAGGGGGCTATCCCAATGAAGCTTTCATCCAAGTTTGATGAAATTCCATCTAGTAGTTCTCCAGATATCTTGCAGACAAGCCCTGTATATACATGTATAAGTATATGGACGGACGGACGGACACCGGACACGGATGAATGAACCCACATTCACCAAAACCTAATCAAATGAGGGGGCTATCCCAATGAAGCTTCCATCCAAGTTTGGTGAAATTCCATCCAGTAGTTCTCCAGATATCTTGCAGACAAGCCCTGTATATACATGTACAAGTAGATGGACGGACGGACGGACACCGGACATGGATGAATGCACGCACACACACCAAAATCTAATCAAATGAGGGGGCTATCCCACTAAAGCTTCCATCCAAGTGGGGTGAAATTCCGTCCAGTAGTTCTCCAGATATCTTGCAGACAAGCCCTGTATATACATGTATAAGTAGATGGACGGACGGACGGACACCGGACACGGATGAATGAACCCACATACACCAAAACCTAATCAAATGAGGGGGCTATCCCAATGAAGCTTCCATCCAAGTTTGGTGAAATTCCATCCAGTAGTTCTCCAGATATCTTGCAGACAAGCCCTGTATATACATGTACAAGTAGATGGACGGACGGACGGACACCGGACATGGATGAATGCACGCACACACACCAAAATCTAATCAAATGAGGGGGCTATCCCACTAAAGCTTCCATCCAAGTGGGGTGAAATTCCGTCCAGTAGTTCTCCAGATATCTTGCAGACAAGCCCTGTATATACATGTATAAGTAGATGGTCGGACGGACGGACATCGGACACGGATGAATGAACCCACATACACCAAAACCTAATCAAATGAGGGGGCTATCCCAATGAAGCTTCCATCCAAGTTTGGTGAAATTCCATCCAGTAGTTCTCCAGATATCTTGCAGACAAGCCCTATATATACATGTAAAAGTAGATGGACGGACGGACGGACACCGGACATGGATGAATGCACGCACACACACCAAAATCTAATCAAATGAGGGGCTATCCCACTAAAGCTTCCATCCAAGTGGGGTGAAATTCCGTCCAGTAGTTCTCAAGATATCTTGCAGACAAGGCCTGTATATACATGTACAAGTAGATGGACGGACACCGGACACGGATGAATGCACGCACATACACCAAAGCCTAATCAAATGAGGGGGCTATCCCGATGAAGCTTACATCCAAGTTTGGTGAAATTCCATCCAGTAGTTCTCAAGATATCTTGCAGACAAGGCAAGGGGACGGACAGACATCCATCCATCCAGACAGACAGACAGACAGACAGCACAAACACTAGATGTCTCCCCCCAACATAGTTGGGGGAGACATAAATATGACCTTCGCTATTTTTATGTCGTGACCTTTCTGATCACGTGAATAAACAGACGCCGCTATTGGTTTAAAACCCGCATGGATGACGTGAGTCAAAAGGTCAACCCCATTCTGCGCATGACCCTTTAAACTGTGGAGAAAGAAACACGACGGTTTTGTTGACAAAATCCGTGTTTGATGGGAGACCCCCTCTAATTAAAGGAGTCATTAGGTGGTTGTATAGTGCTGGAGATGCCAAATCATATTATTTATTCGATAAAATGCTTTTTGTGCCTCTGTCTCAATTCCCCACGCCGTGTGCAGTTAAAGATCTTGTTTATTTATTTATTTATTATTTTTTTCCTTTTCGGTCTGTATTAGTGATTCGGGCTAAGGGGTCAGCACCCCCCCCCCCCCAAAACAGACTCCTTAGCCGATGTTTTCGGGCTAGCTCGTTCTCATGTATGGAAGGTGTTTCCTAATTATTTATTGAAATTTCTTTACTTCCTGGAATGTATTCATCATCGCTACAAATTTTCTATCGTTTATTTACGTCTTACGAGAAAAATTCTATAGTCTGTAGAGGTTACGATAAAAATTATGTCATATTGAACACATTTGTTTTTGAACACGATAAAATGGTTTAATGTGATCATGTTCATCGTCTGCAAATTAGGTAGTGTATCTTTGTGAATAAATTTTGTCTTATCTTATTTTTAAAAGTGGAGAGGGGTCCTATTCAACGCTATACAAATGTCCAGCAGACAACTAAGCAACAAACGCGCGCTAAGCAATAACTCCTCCTTCAAATGGATTTTGCTTCAATTTTCCCACGAAACGATCACCCTGTCAAGATAGGCCTATCTATATAGCTCAGTGGTTGATGTAAATCTAGCTGCTTATGTCGGATGTCATATTTGAATTTTGGGTGTTTCAAAAAGATCATATATCATTTCCGTTAAAATATGTCTAAATGGATAAAATAACTCAGTTAAACCTGTGACGGAATTATTGTGGCACATTTCCAAGCGAGGTATTTCCTCTGTTTTGAAATCTTAAAATTTTGAATGACAATACCCTATATGGCATTGCCACTCTATTCCTAACTGAAAGCCGACAGAAAACTGACAAACTTTGAAAATGCGAAAAATACATGAATTTATTATGTGAAGGACCCTAAAAGGGACAGTTTCTCATGCCGATACGCATCATCGGGTGCCTCTTCATGATTATCGTACCATTAAAAAACAAATGTATGTTGCCCTTAGACATAAGCAAAGATTTACTATTCCGTGATTCATCTATGTTTCGAAAACATCATTTCTAAAGATTACCGATAACTTTTAAAACCCGTCTATAAACACAGTTTAATCTCCCTGTCTTGAAAGGATATTTTCGTCTAGTTGGCAGTGTTTATATACCGGTACATGTACGTAGCGTTATCATACACTATTATAATGAGGGTTAAAACACTAAAACATGAATTGCACTGTGACGGAATAACAGTTTGGAAGGTATACTTAAAACTTTGAAGTTCTCGTTACCGATATTGAAAACGTCTTCTGTCCACGCACACTTTATACGTCTTATAGCTTTATTACTGCTATCAAGTTTCAAATGAATTATAATATCCTCCGTAATCTTGCAGATGTTTCGTTATCGAATCTTTGGAAATGTCCGTGACGGAATCACAGTGGAAGTCATCTAGAATTTCTTGTCTAATATTTGTTGCTCCCCATTTTCTTTTCTGAGTAATTAGTGTATATTATTTATACCAACGAATAGGCCTATACCGTACCGGAAAATAGATCAATGTAGCATGTTTAAGGATATCTACAATAAAAACGTTCTCGATCATCATCTCATCGATATAGTGTTATCTAGCCTCTGCGGAATAGAAAGTGAGTATCTGGCGAGCTATCTTGTTTAGGAGGTGAAATTGTCACCTAATGAATATGCATGATATGGAGAAGGCACACAACACATTCTCGTCTCGCGAGACTCCCTACTGCGAGAAAGAGTCTCACGTGTAAATAGGAGCCATCCCCCCCAAAATTTGGGGGGTGAGTAGGCGGCGTATGATTTTCACCGTCTGTATCCGGCTTGTCATTGACCTGCTGACTTCGCCGAGTTAGAAGCGAATTGCTAAACATAACGTGGGCTATATAATTGGAAAAAGACTCTTTCCGTTTCGGAGCATATTAATCGCGAACAAATTATTGTCGGTATGTATACTTGGCCGTGAAAGCGAGTTATCTAATACAGGAAGTAGTTCGCACAGTTCCGATCCATTCTCAAAGAGAGCCGTGTCTACCGCAAGACGGTACATCTTCGGAAAATTTATGACCTATTTCAGGTTCTTAGCGTGACATGTGCCCATCTTAATATAGGCAGGATTTCAACTGGGGCGGGGGGATTTCCAAGAGTTCAGTGTGCGCCGAAGTCCTAATGCCCACCCTATTTCGTAGGTCCTGTGACGTTTCACACTGCCATGTGTTCTAACCATGTAAACAATATATTGTATTTTGTCTCAATTACGAAAAGCAATAAAGACATACAATTCCAGATAATAACCCTTTTTTCACATTTACTGACAACCATCAACATTTACACCAGTCTTTGCAGTGAAATGTGAATACCCATATAGGTTTATTGCAGGATTTGTCGTTTGGACAAATCCTGGGTGCAGGGGCAAGGACGAGCTCGCACACAAGGACGAGTTTGCGAGCCTCTTCCTTGAACCCAGAGCGGGTCCATACAAAACAATACAATCAAATAACGTTGTTATACACTTTGAGACAGGAATGAAGTACAAATCTAAACAGTGGAACAATTCCTGCTTACATTGAATATCATTTTGGCAACAACGGCTGTCCATTATGGAGGCACCACTATCCAATAATACAAACAGTATCACGCTTGTCATTCTATACAATATGGTGGGGGAAACCACAAAGATGTATAATAACAAATGTTACAGGAGCTCTTGAGAGAAATGTTCATAACAGGCAAACATACCTGTCTGGGGCTTTAGGGAGCTGACTGTAGTGAAGCATGGCAGGTCTCCGTCGTCCCGATGATGGTGCGGAGCTCGACCTTGTTGATGCCCCAAACTCTCCCACTGTAAAAGACAAAGGTGCAATTAATATGAGAGTTGAGCAGTCTGATAAGGCTGCTTCAAAATAAGACGAGTAAAGTTTTGTAGGTATGTTCTTTTGAAAAAGTTGGTTAGGTAGGTAGGTTATAATTTCTTTTTCCTTTAACTTCTTGAAATATCACTCATTTTGTATGAGATTTCACAAAATTTGGTTGAGAAACATTTTTTTAATTACAAAAAATACATCCATCAGTAGATAGGGTTATCGTCTTTACAGCAAATGCAAAATTTTATAATCAACAGCCGTAGCCACATAACACACCCCCTGTTAGTTCTGTTGCACTGAATGAGTAGGATTTAACATCGATTTAAAAAAAATTTCAATCATACCACGAGCTTAAAGTGTAACTGTGACATACTTCTGTAAGTGTATGTCATATTCAAGATAACGATATCGTACCGGAAAATAGATCAGTGTAGCATGTTTAAGGATATCTACAATAAAAACGTTCTCGATCATCATCTCATCGATATAGTGTTATCTAGCCTCTGCGGAATAGAAAGTGAGTATCTGGCGAGCTATCTTGTTTAGGAGGTGAAATTGTCACCTAATGAATATGCATGATATGGAGAAGGCACACAACACATTCTCGTCTCGCGACACTCCCTACTGCGAGAAAGAGTCTCACGTGTAAATAGGAGCCATCCCCCCAAAAATTTGGGGGGTGAGTAGGCGGCGTATGATTTTCACCGTCTGTATCCGGCTTGTCATTGACCTGCTGACTTCGCCGAGTTAGAAGCGAATTGCTAAACATAACGTGGGCTATATAATTGGAAAAAGACTCTTTCCGTTTCGGAGCATATTAATCGCGAACAAATTATTGTCGGTATGTATACTTGGCCGTGAAAGCGAGTTATCTAATACAGGAAGTAGTTCGCACAGTTCCGATCCATTCTCAAAGAGAGCCGTGTCTACCGCAAGACGGTACATCTTCGGAAAATTTATGACCTCTTTCAGGTTCTTAGCGTGACATGTGCCCATCTTAATATAGGCAGGATTTCAACTGGGGCGGGGGGATTTCCAAGAGTTCAGTGTGCGCCGAAGTCCTAATGCCCACCCTATTTCGTAGGTCCTGTGACGTTTCACACTGCCATGTGTTCTAACCATGTAAACAATATATTGTATTTTGTCTCAATTACGAAAAGCAATAAAGACATACAATTCCAGATAATAACCCTTTTTTCACATTTACTGACAAGCATCAACATTTACACCAGTCTTTGCAGTGAAATGTGAATACCCATATAGGTTTATTGCAGGATTTGTCGTTTGGACAAATCCTGGGTGCAGGGGCAAGGACGAGCTCGCACACAAGGACGAGTTTGCGAGCCTCTTCCTTGAACCCAAAGCGGGTCCATACAAAACAATACAATCAAATAACTTTGTTATACACTTTGAGACAGGAATGAAGTACAAATCTAAACAGTGGAACAATTTCTGCTTACATTGAATATCATTTTGGCAACAACAGCTGTCCAATATGGAGGCACCACTATCCAATAATACAAACAGTATCACGCTTGTCATTCTATACAATATGGTGGGGGAAACCACAAAGATGTATAATAACAAATGTTACAGGAGCTCTTGAGAGAAATGTTCATAACAGGCAAACAGACCTGTCTGGGGCTTTAGGGAGCTGCCTGTAGTGAAGCATGGCAGGTCTCCGTCGTCCCGATGATGATGCGGAGCTCGACCTTGTTGATGCCCCAAACTCTCCCACTGTAAAATACAAAGGTGCAATTAATATGACAGTTGAGCAGTCTGATAAGGCTGCTTCAAAATAAGACGAGTAAAGTTTTGTAGGTATGTTCTTTTGAAAAAGTTGGTTAGGTACTAGGTAGGTTATAATTTCTTTTTCCTTTAACTTCTTGAAATATCACTCATTTTGTATGAGATTTCACAAAATTTGGTTGAGAAACATTTTTTTAATTACAAAAAATATATCCATCAGTAGATAGAGTTATCGTCTTTACAGCAAATGCAATATTTTATAATCAACAGCCGTAGCCACATAGTACACCCCCTGTTAGTTCTGTTGCACTGAATGAGTAGGATTTAACATCGATTTAAAAAAAATTTCAATCATACCACGAGCTTAAAGTGTAACTGTGACATACTTCTGTAAGTGTATGTCATATTCAAGATAACGATGTGAATAGCAAAACGTGATAATGTTTTCCAAAAACAGTTCACTCGTATTTTGTCTCAGAAGATTCAAAGGAAGCTGGGTACAGTTACTACTCATTACTTCGAGCGTCCTGCAGTCTGCGGGACTTTGCGGCAATACAGCGAATGGAACAGATTTGCAACAATGTTGCATTGTGACATTGTTAATCGTTCCATGATAACGTCACAAGTTCTGACCATGTAGTATGATTATGTATCTTTGATATCATTCATAACAATATGTGTGCTTAAGGAGTTCCATTGAAGGGCGGGAAGGCAATTCATTTTTTTTTTTTAGTTGGGCAGTCCATTTTTGTCAATTTTCAAGTTTAGATGAATCTGGATCCCCCCCCCACCACCCCCACACACACCCCAAAAAATAAACTAACGGTTACTCTAGAATTGACAAATTATTTTGGGTAGGTAGGCTTACCTGAAACATTTTTTTTTCGGGATGGTCTGATAGGAGTACAAAGAGGGAATGCATTCATCAAATAATCTGTTAGTGGCCTGTGTTTGTGCAGAATATTTTGTATATATTGTTCCCATTCACTCAATGAATTTGGATGAAAAAAAAGCATTGTTTGTTTCCAAGAACTAGTCTGCCCTATTCCACTTTATGGAAAATATGGCGCATCCTGACGTGAAGTTTTCAGAAAGGTCCATAGAGGTGATTCTTCATGAAATCATACCTGATACACTTGACCTACGGAGTAGCCCAGATCTGAGAAATGAAGGGAAGTCAAATGAAAAGCCTAGATAATTGTTAAATTTGCTGCTTCACAACTGAATGGGGACCAGTGTCAGAGAATCGAAAAGACAGTACAGGAAAAGTGATCTTCCTCATTGCTACAGTGTTGCGTAATAGTGATATGAAGGATGCTGACCTAATCAAATGACAGCATTGTAAGGCTTTCTTCTGCTGTGTTCCAATAGCTTAATAACACATCACTGGCCTTGTAGGTCTGAGAATTCTTGTCTGCTTGCACAAAAAGATGGCAATATCCGATTCGGCCATGTCTATTGCAGTTTGAACAAAATCACACTGAAGAATTCCGAGTCATGAGGAAATCCTCGACACATTGTGAAACCCACAACTGTTCTCGTCCTTCGATTTGACGTTGGTCAACTTTTAAATTCAAATGGTTCCTGATGACCGAAAGAAAAGGGCAGTAAAATTACAACACATATAAGGAAAGTGGGAAGAGGTGCCGACATACTGACGGCGTCACATGACTTCACAGAATAGTCCTCTAGTTAACCTATTCTAAAGCACATACCAAGAATGTGTTGTATCTCCGGTACGCTTTTATTGTACCTGTTCATGTGGCAACTAGTGTGATATGACCACACGGCCCCTAGCACCGGCATAAGCGGTATTAGATACAAATCTTTAGAGCTATGATGGAAATGCTCTGACAACTCGTATACTGGTAATTGGTGAGCTGTTTCGCTGTGACAACTCGGAGGTTGGTGAGCTGTATCGTCGTCAGATGTAAATGACGGCATTTAACACAACAGACTAGTCTGTAAGGCCCGATGTCGACCCAGCATCAACTTCCCACAAATGCCAACATATATCAAAGACCAAAAGGTCTGTACAGGGGGCGGGCCTCGGGGACGAAACGTCCACCAGCAGAATCTCGCTATATACAGGAAAAAATTACAACACATATAAGGGAAGTGGAAAGAGGTGCCAACATACTGACAGCGTCACATGCCTTCACAGAATAGTCTTCTGGTTAACCTATTCTAAAGCACATACCAAGAATCTAACGATTCGTGATATGTGTTGTATCTCAGGTACGCTTTTATTGTACCTGTTCATGTGGCAACTTGTATATAAAAGGTAAAAACCTTTTTGTCTCTTTTAACCAAGTATTTACACAGCTTCAGGATCATGGACACAGAATCAAGATTTTTGGGTCACATAGCCATTGAAGGTCATTTGAAATTATCACGACAAGACAAAAGTGTTAAGAAAATCTGTTCGTTGTCCTCAACAAATAACATAATAACACGACTGTCTCCTCCTGTGTTCCAAGATCTGAAACTATGGCACTAGGTATTACATGAAACCTTGTGCAGTTCCTAACTTCCCCTCTTTGGATATGAGATCAGGCAACATTCAAGTTCAGATAGATCCACAGGACAAAAAGAGAATGGCAGTAAAATGCCTTTTTCTGATTTAATGGATGTGGGTAATTTTCTGGCTTTGTATCGAGCCCCTACATCCCAGCGACTCCTAGAATGTTGCATGGGGCACCTGAAACATTCTGACAGGAACTTGTATCAAACGTTTACATGGCTTCCCGACCATGGTTTGGCTTGAAAAGTGCTGCTTACTCTGAGGAGAAATTCGTCCTGTGTTACATAGTCATTGAAGACTCTTTGGCTCTCGATTGATGGTGTTTTTGTGAAGGCTGGACTGGTGGCACTTCCGGTGGTGACGGCACTGCCGGTGGTGACGGCACTGCCGGTGATGACGGCACTTCCGGTGATGACGTCACTTCCGGTGATGACGTCACTTCCGGTGATGGCGTCACTTCCGGTGATGACGGATGCTATAAATCTAATAAATTATGGGAGATTAATTATTAGGAATGCTATCAGAGATGAGAGATAATTTTTATAGTATTTGGAAGCAGGGATGCTATCAGAGATGAGAGATCAATTCTTAGAGTCTATAGAAACAGAGATGGAGTCTATGGAAACAGGGACGCTATCAGAGATGGGAGATAATTTTAATAGTATAAGGAAGCAGGGATGCTATCAGAGATGGGAGAGAAATTATTAGAGTATATGGAAGCAGGGATGCTATCAGAGATGGGAGAGAAATTATTAGAGAATATAGAAGCAGAAATGCTATCAGAGATGGGACAGAAATTATTCGAGTATATAGAAGCAGGGATGCTATCAGAGATGGGAGAGAAGTTATTAGAGTATATGGAAGCAGGGATGCTATCAGAGATGGGAGAGAAATTATTAGAGTATATGGAAGCAGGGATGCTATCAGAGATGGGAGAGAAATTATTAGAGTATATGGAAGCAGGGATGCTATCAGAGATGGGAGAGAAATTATTAGAGTATTTTGAAGCAGGGATGCTATCAGAGATGGGAGAGAAATTATTAGAGTATATGGAAACATTGATGCTATCAGAGATGGGAGATATATGGGAGCAGGGATACTATCACAGATGGGAGATATATGGGAGCAGGGATGCTATCAGAGATGGGAGATATATGGAAACAGGGATACTATCACAGATGGGAGATATATGGAAGCAGGGATGCTATCAGAGATGGGAGAGAAATTATTAGAGTATATGGAAGCAGGGATGCTATCAGAGATGGGAGAGAAATTATTAGAGTATATGGAAGCAGGGATGCTATCAGAGATGGGAGAGAAATTATTAGAGTATATAGAAACAGAAATGCTATCAGAGATGGGAGAGAAATTATTAGAGTATTTTGAAGCAGGGATGCTATCAGAGATGGGAGATCAATTCTATAGAAACAGAGATGGATCTATGGAAACAGGGATCCTATCAGAGATGGGAGAAAATTTTACAGTATATGGAAGCAGGGATGCTATCACAGAATGGAGAGCAATTATTAGAATATATGGAAGCAGGGACGCTATCAGAGATGAGAGATCAATTCTTAGAGTGTATAGAAACACAGATGGAGTCTATGGAAACAGGGATGCTATCAGAGATGGGAGATAATTTTATAGTATATGGAAGCAGGGATGCTATCAGAGATGGGAGAGCAATTATTAGAGTATATAGAAGCAGGGATGCTATCAGAGATGGGAGAGAAATTATTAGAGTATATAGAAGCAGGGATGCTATCAAAGATGGGAGAGAAATTATTAGAGTATATAGAAGCAGGGATGCTATCAGAGATGGGAGAGAAATTATTAGAGTATATGGAATCAGGGATGCTATCAGAGATGGGAGAGAAATTAGAGTATTTTGAAGCAGGGGTGCTATCAGAGATGGGAGATATATAGAAACAGGGATGCTATCAGAGATGGGAGATATATGGGAGCAGGGATACTATCAGAGATGGGAGATATATGGAAGCAGGGATGCTATCAGAGATGAGAGAGAAATTATTAGAGTATTTTGAAGCAGGGATGCTATGAGAGATGGAAGATATATGGGAGCAGGGATACTATCAGAGATGGGAGATATATGGAAGCAGGGATGCTATCAGAGATGGGAGATATATAGAAACAGGGATGCTATCAGAGATGGGAGATATATAGAAGCAGGGATGCTATCAGAGATGGGGAAAAAATTATTAGAGTATTTTGAAGCGGGGATGCTATCAGAGATGGGAGAGAAATTATTAGAGTATATGGAAGCAGGGATGCTATCAGAGATGAGAGATCAATTCTTAGAGTCTATAGAAACAGAGATGGATCTATAGAAACAGGGATGCTATCAGAGATGTGAGAAAATTTTACAGTATATGGAAGCAGGGATACTATCAGAGAATGGAGAACAATTATTAGAATATATGGAAGCAGAGACGCTATCAGAGATGGGATATAAATTATTAGAGTCTGTGGAAACATTGATGCTATCAGAGATGGGAGATATATGGAAGCAGGGATACTATCAGAGATGGGAGATAAATTACTAGAGTCTATGGAAACATTGATGCTATCAGAGATGGGAGATATATGGAAGCAGGGATGCTATCAGAGATGGGAGATAAATTATTAGAGTCTATGGAAACATTGATGCTATCAGAGATGGGAGATATATGGAAGCAGGGATGCTATCAGAGATGGGAGAGAAATTATTAGAGTGTTTGGAAGCAGGGATGCTATTCAATTCTTACAGTCTATGGGAACAGGGACGCTATCAGAGATGGGAGTTAATTTTTATAGTATATGGAAGCAGGGATGCTATCAGAGATGGGAGATAAATTATTTAGAGTATATGGAAGCAGGGATGCTATCAGAGATGGGAGATAAATTATTAGAGTCTATGGAAACATTGATGCTATCAGAGATAGGAGATATATAGAAGCAGGGATGCTATCAGAGATGGGAGAGAAATTATTAGAGTGTTTGGAAGGAGGGATGCTATTCAATTCTTACAGTCTATGGGAACAGGGACGCTATCAGAGATGGGAGTTAATTTTTATAGTATATGGAAGCAGGGATGCTATCCGAGATGGGAGATAAATTATTTAGAGTATATGGAAGCAGGGATGTTATCAGAGATGAGAGATAATTTTATAGCATATGGAAGCAGGGATGCTATCAGAGATGAGAGATCAATTTTTTAGAGTCTATAGAAACAGAGATGGAGTCTATGGAAACAGGGATGCTATCAGAGATGGGATATAATTTTATAGTATATGGAAAGAGGGATGCTATCTGAGATGGGAGATGTATGGAAGCAGGGATGCTATCAGAGATGGGAGGGAAATTGTTAGAGTATATTGAAACAGGGATGCTATCAGAGGTGAGAGATCAATTATTAGAGTATATGGAACAGATATGGAGTCTATGGAAACAGGGATGCTATCAGAGATGGGAGATAATTTTATAGTATGTGGAAGCAGGGATGGGAGATAAATTATTAGAGTCTATGGGAACATTGATGCTATCAGAGATGGGAGATATATAGAAGCAGGGATGCTATCAGAGATGGGACAGAAATTATTAGAGTATATAGAAGCAGGGATGCTATTGGAGATGGGACAGAATTTTTAGAGTATATGGAAACATTGATGCTATCAGAGATGGGAGATATATGGAAGCGGGGATACTATTAGAGATGGGAGAGAAATTATTAGAGTACATGGAAGCAGGGATGCTATCAGAGATGAGAGATCAATTCTTAGAGTCAAAAGAAACAGAGATGGTGTCTATGGAAACAGGGATGCTATGAGAGATGGGAGATATATGGGAGCAGGGATGCTATCAGAGATGGGAGGGAAATTATTAGAGTATATGGAAGCAGGGATGCTTTCGGAGAAGAGAGATCAATTCTTAGGGTCTATAGAAACAGAGATGGAGTCTATGGAAACAGGGATGCTATCAGAGATGGGAGATATATGGAAGCAAGGATACTATCAGAGATGGGAGATAAATTATTAGAATATATAGAAGCAGGGATGCTATCAGAGATGGGGAATAAATTATTAGAGTATATAGAAGCAGGGATGCTATCAGAGATGGGAGAGAAATTATTAGAGTATATGGAAACATTGATGCTATCAGAGATGGGAGAGAAATTATTAGAGTATATAGCAGCAGAGATGGGAGATATATGGAAACAGGGATGCTATCAGAGATGGGAGATATATGGAAACAAGGATGCTATCAGAGATGGGAAATATATGGAAACAAGGATGCTATCAGAGATGGGAGATATATGGAAACAGGGATGCTATCAGAGATGGGAAATATATGGAAACAAGGATGCTATCAGAGAATGAAGAGAAATTATTAGAGTATATAGAAGCAGAGATGGGAGATATATGGAAACAGGGATGCTATCAGAGATGGGAGATAAATTAGTGTACTCTATGGCAGCAGGGATACTATCAGAGATGAGAGAGAAAGAAATTATTATAGTCTATGAAAGGAAAGATGCCATCAGAGATGAGGAAGAAATTACTGTGGTCTATGGAAGGAAGGGTGCTATAAGAGGTGACATAAATTATTGTAACCTATGAAAACATGGATGCTATCGGAGATGAGTGAGACATTATTGTAGTGTATGGAAACGGGGATGCTATCAGTGATTAAGGACGAAATTATTGTAATCTTCGGAGGCAGAGATGCTATCACAGATAAGGGAGAACTTACTGTGGTCTGTGGGAGCAGGGATGCCATCATAGATGAGGGAGACATCATTGTAATCTATGCAAACAAGGTTGCTATCAGAGCACAATACATTTATAGGAATAAATTTACACGAGATACGTTAAATTTTAGATTATTGCTTGGAGTAATTTGTAGACAGTATACCACAGAGAAATTGATTGCCAAAATGCATATGAATATGTCTAAATTCAATAAAAAATGGGCGTCGGTTGAAAGTGTCATTGCAAAAATTGAACAAATGTGATACAGTATATAATTATATCTATATGTTCAGGCTGTTGGCATGATTAATTTACTTTCCCAATCAAAATGTGTTTCTGTATTAGTCCACGTCTAGTACATGTGTTTTTGTGTGTTGTACTTGTCCATGTATATTGTATATTCTTTTGTTATTATAATTGTTTGTAAATATACTGTACTTATTACTATATGTAAAAATAAAAAAATATTATAAAAAAAAAAAGAAAAAAAAAGGTTGCTATCAGAGATGAGAGAGAAGGAAATTAGTAGGGATGATATAATTGGAGATGAAGGAGAAATTACTGAGGCCTACGGAAGTAGGGGTGCTATCAGAGATGAGATGACACAGATGGCATTATTGTAATCAATGGAAAGAGTGATGCTATCAGAGATGAGAGAGACATTATTGTAGTGTGATGAAACAGGAATGCTCTCAGAGATGACAGAGAAATTATCGTAGCCTGTGGAAGCAGAGATGGTATCATAGATGAGGGAGAAATGATGGTAGTCTTTGTAACTAGAGATGCTATGAGAGGAGGGATAAATTATTGTAGTCTCTGGAAAATGGATTTCTATTGTAGATGAGGGAAAAGTTATTGTTGTCTATGAAAGCAGGGATGTTTCAGATATGAGGGAGACATTATTGTAGTCTGTGGAAGCAGGGGTGCTATTCAGAGATGAGGAACAATTATTGTAGTTAGCAAAAGCAGTGATGCTATCAGAGATGAGAGAATTATTATAGTCTATGGAAGCAGGGATTTTATTATAGAGATCAGACAAAATATTGTAGGCTGTGGAAACAAGATGCTATCAGAGATGAGAAAGACATTAGTCCATGGAAGCAGGGATGCTATCAGAAATGAGAAAGTATTGTAGTCTATGGAAACAGGGATGTTATCAGAGATAGAGAGAAATTAGTGCATCATGTGGAAGTAAAGATGCTACCAGAGATGAGGGAGAAGTTAGTGTCGTTTATGGAAGCAGGGATGCTATCGTAGATGAGAGAGACAAGATTGTATGCACGTATCCAAGTTATGGGAAACATTCTGTATCAATGGATTTGATTTACCAGGTGTTACATCATCACATCACAAATGCCACCATCTTGGATTTTTTTCCATATTTTTTGGTAGAATTTGACCCCAATATACATTGTTAGAAATTTTAACCCCCTTGGATATGTATATTATTGGAGGAGGGGGGGGGGGGAGGGGAGAGATTCACTCCAAATCGCCAATGCAAAACACAGTTGAAGTTCAAAGAGAATTGACCAGAGAGAAGAGAGAAAATACTTTTAGCCAGTGGGAGTTTTTTGAAGAGTTTGGGGAGAGTTATCACAGATGAGCTAGGGAAATACTGATATTATCTATGATAATGATCACGGTTATTGATTAGTATTGCAATATGTTCGTGTTTGCTCCAACAACAGACCTCACGCCAGTTAAGACCGAGGCCTAGCATTTAATCCAAGCGGTACCAGAGGTTCACCATAGGGTTCAGCTTCTGTGAATCCCAGAGCACGCCAATGAATTGTTGGTCTGAGGTGGAGGGAATGCCACCCCCTTGAGTTGTCACCGTAAGGTATCCGGGGGAGTGTGGTTAGTAACGGTTTAGTCCACGTACCTGGGTCTGCTGCACGGCTGTGCGTTCCCGGCTGGATATTATCTTAAATTTGTCAGGTATACCTTTACCCGATCACACAAGCAGAGAAATCGTAACATCAGTTTCCAGACATTTTCATTTCTAATCAATATATTTAAATTGATCCGATTTTCCAAATCACGATATGTCTTTTATCAAAAGGAACAGAAAACAACGAAGAAGATTAGCCCAATCTTTATTACTGAATTCATATTATTTCCATTCCAATTGATTGTAAATATTTCCAATCCGTCCAAAAGAAATTTCAATCTAATGAATTATTAGCGCTGACGAATAAATTATATTAGATCTTAAAATTTAAATATGTCAGTCGTGAATCTGTTATTGGCTATAAAGCTGAAGCATGAATTCGAGGCAATAATTTAAATTCAATCTTGATCAAATCAAAATGCTTTCGATGCCACTAGAGTATATGATAATCTTCACGCGTCATATTCCACCAATGAGTAGGCTTGATAAGCTATACAAACGTCAATATTGTGGGTAACTGATGCTCGATTTCTATAACTGCTTTCTAGTACAACATACAACATACAATAGAAAAAAAAATTGTGTCAACACAATTTTGTGATGAAACAGCGTCAACACTCAAGATGGTTTTGTATTGAACATAAAATCGGGTTGAGTTCAACACGAATCGGTCTTGAATCTAACACAATATTTTCAACACATTTCTGGTGCTAAAATTGCGTTAACACAATTTTGTTCGCAGTGCACGATACTGCGATAATGTACATGACCCAGTCTCAAACACAGGGGCTCGTTACCGTTGTTAATTGGTTAATTAGGTTGATTATGGGGGTGGGGGTTGAGGTAGGGATATTCCCTACCTCGACCCCCCCCCCAATAATCAAGCAAATTAACCAATTAACAACGGTAACGAGCCCCTGTGGTCTCAAATAACCAATGCAGATGTAATGGTGAAAAGGGTTCTTGAAATCAAGTTTAAACCGGCTTAATCGATGTGGTCCATGAAAGTGTCCTTGGCAAGTGTCACTTGAACAACGGCATGCATGTGATGCATTCCAATAGTCACTAATATGGCATCCAGATTTCAGCATCGGACTCAGCGTACATTTTTTAACAACGACAGACATTATACATCTTCGATTCATTTTTATTATTTGAGACTGGCACATGTATGGTCAACAGTAATAATCCTACCAGGCCTGGGCGTTCTGGGGTTTTCTCACACCATAATTTCTCAAAACTGAAAGAAATTTGGCCAATGAACCGAGTGATGCCCGAATAATATAAACAGGGTCAATTCAGATGAATGATTTTCATAGTTTTCGCTTAAACGGCCATGATAGGAATATTGTTCACTCGTGG
The DNA here is from genome assembly GCA_036873755.1 of Hanleya hanleyi. Lineage (NCBI taxonomy): Eukaryota > Metazoa > Mollusca > Polyplacophora > Lepidopleurida > Hanleyidae > Hanleya > Hanleya hanleyi. Next base: position 26,161 of record JAVTVY010021021.1, read on the forward strand.
ATCCCATAAAAAGGGTTGTTTATTCCATCTGGGAGGCAGGCGCGACCTAAACTAGCTTCTAGACACGATAAGCACATCAAAGCTACTTCCTGAGAATCTATGTCATCTATTTGCTTGAAAAAGATTTTAAAACTTCCAAAATTATCGGCCATAATACCAAGATTAGCCGTAGATGACTAAGGTGTTTGAAACCCTTTCGAGGTGATCTTTTACAAGATTATCGAACATATATTTCGATGACCAAGGTGCTCGAATTAAACAAGCTTCAAAGCTGTTTTCTCATATCATGGGCGGCCAAAGCGGTGCGATTGGCTCCCACATCCACATTTAAGAAGGTGGGCGCCTCCCATTTTTAATATCGCCATTTTTGGAAAAAGCCTGAGGTGACAAGTCAAGTTGATGACTGTCAAATCAAGAGGTTCTTTCTTCCAATTACCGTACCGACAAATGGCAGCGTTAATGCAATCTGTTTTTGAGGAGCAAATTCACGCAGTTTTATGTCCTCAATATTAACTCATACATAGTCATTTATGTATTATAAAACCGTTTGCGCATAAAGTCAGTTTTGAGTATTATCAATGAGTCGGTATAGCTAAGACATTGACAACGAGGTCAAATAGATCGCTTTTATGGTCAGTATCTGCTAATATATGACGTAATTTCATTCGTAAAACTGATTGACAAAGTAACGTAAATCGTGAAGTGTAGAACCAGTAAGTTCTAGCAGAAATGGGCTCTGACTTGAGAGAATGATGTCAAATGCAACATGTTTCTGCCCGTTGTCTGCTGATACACATAAGTATTGATTTTACGGAAGTGATTAATGCAATTCTGAAGGGATTATGAGTGCGGAAGAGGACGAGAACATCAATACCAGCGAAGCAAGGCCCTGGCTTGCGAGAATGAGGATAGAGGGGCTGTGTTCCGAAAGAGGATCATTCGAAATAGCTATGTGCCAAATTTCATGCTTGTAACCGAAAGTACACAATATAACTATGATGTACTGTTCGCGCATATGGTTGTCGGACTCATTAAATACTACATAGTCATTTATGTATTATAAAACCGTTTGCGCATAAAGTCAGTTTTGAGTATTATCAATGAGTCGGTATAGCTAAGACATTAAGTGCAAGTCCAGGGATTGGAGGGTCATTGTTTCGATTCCCACAGAGGGTTAAGTTATTCTTCCTTTCAAAACATATTTCCATATATGCGAATTGCTTGGGGGTAAAGTTAAACATCTTTATTCGGTGAAAGTTGCTGAGTTGTTCCGCTTACTTCTGAAACGTAATTGTTGCGTTTGTTTTTATGATGCATGATCTATAATTTGATACCAAGTATTATTCAATGTTAATCATAATGATAATGCGTTACTTGTTATGCTTCTTCGCCAATTTGTGTTTTATCTAGATTGGGTAGATAAAATGATTACTAGAAGTAGTGAACGTATTTTTCTACTTTCTAAGACAGTCGCCTGGGACTGTATGCAAATTAGCTGAACCACCGACAAGGTTGCGGCTCATCTTCTTTGGTATATAAGAAATCCAAAGATCTTAAATTGTGTAGACATCTGCATACTGTTCAATGAAAATGGTAATATCTGAAGACAGTGACTGATGTGACGACCGACAGCTTTTAAGCGACTGACGTAAGAGAATTGAAGTCTGAACGGAAATCAACGAAGCAATAATTCATTCCACCGAATATAGTTGCAAATGAATTCAAACACGCTTGAAGACAGTGGTGTCATGTGAGATCGGAGGTTGAAAAGAAAAGTGTGGCAGAGATCACACTCTCTTAGCGCATGCGCATTTCAAAAAGTCACAAGAACAAGAACAACAACAACAACAAGAAGAAGAACAACAAGTGAGAAATGACTACATTGTAGTCAAAACCTGCGGCAGTGGTGATAATACAGTGAAAGACATATCAGCGGAGGTAGTGGTAATTGTAGAAAAAAGCGCCATCTGCCTGTGTTTTTATGCCGAGGGAAGTAATTTTCAACTTGTAACCCACAATTGTATGGATTGCGTAATAGTTCTGATACCATATAGATATATTCACTTTCCCCATTCAAAATCCGACGATTTGACAGACGAACTCACCATGATCGCTTTGGCAATGTTTTGGTACAAGTATCGTGTATGCCAAGTTTCAAAACATTCGGTTCAGTCGTTACTTTTTGCAAATCAAGAAGGCTTTCAAATATTTGGAAATCCAAACAAATTTCGAGGATTTAGTCATAGCGCGAAAATCTGCGCTCTTCAGTCTCCCTTCTCGCTTAATTTGCCGATCAAAATGGAAAATTTATATTTCCTTCAAAGTTATTTTTCAATAAATTTAGTATCAGATCTATCACCTCGATTTGTGAAACTACGGAATGGGATTTGAGGCTTTATCGAACTGTCCAAGAGGCATAATGACACTTTTTCACTATTCAAATTAAGGCCTGTTACAGTCTTGATATTCGATTAAAATAATTAATTAGGTTTCTGCATTTACGTTCGTTATGATCTGCGAACTAAATTCCTTGCCACTATTTTCCACGCAGCAAGTCAATACCAAGAAATGGTTTGCTTCTTCTATATAAATGATTAACTATTTCATTCTTAAGAAATATCATCTCATCTGACATTTTCGGCCAAGCCTTTTCGAAGGTTGCTAATTTTATGAATTTCTTTTCTTTAAAATCAAATCTGCAAACAAGAAACATTTCTAGTCAGTATCTATGGATATCTTCCTATACTCAATTCGCGAATATGTTTGTCACTAAGTCATTCCGAAGGTGATTCAAGTGCGAAGTCAATGTGAAAGGTATCTAAGTATCAAAATCAAACTCAAAAACCCCTCCAGGAAAACAAAGGCCCTAGCTTTTGGCCACGAGGTCAACTAGATCGTTTTTATGGCCAGTATCTGCTATATATGACGTAATTCCTTACGTAAAACTGATTGACAAAGTAACGTATAGAACCAGTAAATTCTAGCAGAAATGGGCTCTGACTTGAGAGAATGATGTCAAATGCAATATGTTTCTGCGCATTGTCTGCTGATATTGAATTTACGGAAGTGATTTATGCTATTCTAAAGGGGTTGTGAGTGCGGAAGAGGACGGGAACATCAATACCAGCGAGTCAAGGCCCTGGCTTGCGAGATTGAGGATAGAGAGACTGTGTTTCGAAAGAGAATCATTCAAAATAGCTATTTGCCAAATGTCATGCTTGTAACCGAAAGTGCACAATATAACTGCACGAATGCGAGGTATTGTTCGCGCACAGGGGTGTCTAACTCATTAAATACTACATAGTCATTTCTGTCTCTTCCAAGTGGGCTACCATTTGAAATTGTCCGGTAATGAGTGAGTCCATCTGAATCCTTTCGTCGGCAAAATAAGCATTCAAGATTCAATATTTTGTTGTACAAACACCAGTCAAAGGCAGAGTACAACATTTTAAGAGGAATACAACAAGAGAAACAATTGAACAGGGACATGAATATTAATATTTATATATATGTTATATCTGAGAGATATGTTATATCTGAGTGTTACCGTTGATATTAGAACCTTGAGTTTTGGCATGAAGGTGCATTAGGGGACTGTTACCAGCATGTTTCGAGCTGACCTACTTTTGATGAAAATTTCTGTTGATTTTTAATTAAAATCACTGGTGAAACTAACTTGAGCCGTGCCTATCTTAATATAGGCAGGATTTCAACTGGGGGTCCACGAGTTCAGCGTGCGTAGGAGTCCTAATGCCTACCCTACTTCTTATGTCCTGTGACGTTATTCACACTGGGCATGAAGGTGCATTAGGGGACTATTGCCAGCATGTTTCGAGCTGACCTACTTTTGATGAAAATTTCTGTTGATTTTTGATTAAAATCACTGGTGATTCTAACTTGGGCCGTGCCCATCTTAATATTGGCAGGATTTCAACTGGGGGTTCAAGAGTCCAGTGCGTGTCGGAGTCCTAATGCCTACCCTACTTCGTAGGTCCTTTGACGTTATTCACACTCATATATAATAATTAACGAAGCAATAATTCATTCCATCGAATATAGTTGCAAATGAATTCAAACGCGCTGGAAGACAGTATTGTCATGTGAGATCGGAGGTTGAAAAGAAAAGTGTGGCAGAGATCACACTCTCTTAGCGCATGCGCATTTCAAAAAGTCACAAGAACAAGAACAACAACAAGAAGAACAAGTGAGAAATGACTATATTGTAGTCAAAACCTGCGGCAGTGGCAATAAAACAGTGAAAGGCATATCAGCGGAGGTAGTGGTAATGGTAGAAAAACAACATCTGCCAGTGTTTTCATGCCCATGGAAGTAATTTTCAGCTTCTAACTCACAATTGTAGGAATTACGTAATAGGTCTGATACCATATATATATATATATATATATATATATATATATATATACCACTACTATTCTATGTTGTACATACCCTACTATTTTGTACCCTGTATTTCTATTTTGTATAGTCTAATCCTTGTTGACTTAAATAAAAAAAGAGAGAAAGTCAAAACCCATCATTGTGTTTTTTTTCATCAATTTATTCAACGTCAGAACAACAACGTCATAACAATATAACAATAAACAAGGGGTCTGCGCGCGCAGTACATTGTTTAAGTTAACCAGAGAAATGGAGCATGCACATTAAAACGAGAGGCCGTCCAGTCATAGACCAGGACATCACGGTCTTCGGCTTGACAATAATCATCAAACATATGTACAATGGTAGGCATAGAATGTCCTCTACTTCGGTTAGTGAGATAAAACACACAGTACTAAATCGCCACGCAGTATATCGACAAAACTCGATTTCTTGTCTTGGACGTGAAAAAGAAATAGAGCAAAAAGAGATGACGCTAATATCAGCGAGAGATGACGCGGAAATTGCATATGGTCTACAGCAAAATTGTTATAAGAAGTAAATTTTAGTCACATTATTTTTCAAATTCTTGGTGAAACATCTTCCAGAGTTCATCTAGTTGACCATCTGACGATAGTAAAAAATCTCCTATGCCCTTATCCATTACGGTGGTTGATGCTGTGCAACTCCTGGAAATTATTTTATCTCCCAAGGTTGTCCATATCATATGGACAGAGGCTCCAATATAATATATAAGGCTAAGATATCCATTTACACCTGTTCGTATTCGATTTCTAGCTAATGTGCATCTAGCTATAATGCGGTTCATTCGGACAAATCACTTTGATATATGACATCAGTACCTTATGAAGAGCAAGTTCTTACTGACATAAGAAAGGATAAAGCGTAGAGCCGAACTATATTGAGTTAGAGTTAAAATCTATGGAGGGTGAAACCACCAATGATATTCGAAGTTAAAAATTCATAAAGTTATATGTCCGTTTTGACAGTTTAGCATCCAAGAGGGGTTTATGCCCTTCCTGATAGGCATTGGAGTCAATGGCAATGATTCAAATTACACAGAACGGCGTAAGAGGAATCACACGAAGAAATGTTCAGCAATACCATGGTGAATATGTAATAGTACAAAACAAGCGTGCAGTCCGTCATTCAATATTCACCAATCGTCCGTTAAAAAGAATCCACGTACATAATTTCAAGACCTAATTCATATACCAACATGAGCACCAGATTCAAAGACAATCATAGTAGATATCAATCTAAGCTGATTTCCTGCAAGAGAGAAGCGGTCAACAGTTTTCATTGATGTCGGCAGGACATCATGATGTTCCAAAAATATCAAATACTAGCGTCGAGTCCGTCATTCAACATTCAGCCGTCGTCCATTAAATAATTTTTCGTCCATAATCCAAAGACCTGATTCATATAATAACATTAGCACCAAATTAAAAGGATAAATCATAGTATACATAAAACTAGGCTAAATTCCTGCAAGACAGAAGACAGTTTCCAATGATGCCAGCAAGATATCATGATGGTCCAAAAATATCAAATCTGTATCGCTGATCAGTATTCTTAATCCATATGATATGTATACGTTGAATAGTCATTATCTGGAGTATGATGTATATCAGTCACGCTTTGTGACTTTTCATATGAACACTTTGAGGATCTTGAAATACTTAGGTTCATACGAACCCTAGCCCCGGGCTAAGCGGAATTAGACACAAGTTACGTACCGCCATAGATCTTGCTAGCTACGCTCATATTTTACTATCAGAATGCGATATGTATCGCCAAATTTGAGAAACTAAAATGCTTTGCGGAAAAGTACAAATTTTCAGCTAGCTCGTTCCCTTCGTTCCTGAGCGACGGTGAAAAGTTTGATAGTTAACCTTCTTATTGCCCATATCACACGAAGAAACCAGATGGAATGTGTATGTATACATTTCATTGTGACATTGGTGAGACAGTAAGTTTGGTAGTTAACCTTCTCATTAACCATATCACACGAAGAAACCAGATAGAATGTGTATGTATACAATTCATTGTGACAGTGAGACAGTAAGTAAATATAACGAAAGCAAAAATGAAATGATAAATAAAAGTCGAAATTACAAGAAAACTTTAAATATATATTATAAAGCTTTTCAGACAAAACTTTCAGGATATCTGAACAAAAATGATAAAAACCAATTGGAAAATTGTAATAGTTTGGGGACAAAAAATAATCAAAAAGAATATGCCACTATATCAAGAGCTTCCCAGGAATTGAACGAAATATGGGCCATTTAGATCATTTTAGCAGCTTTTCCATAAAATATGGAGTACTTTCCGAGGGAATAAAACTGGATCCGTTTTCCACCATCCTCTTAATGTTGCGTTTACTTAATTTGGCAACTACTAAAGACATTGTTGACGTGCAGTCCCATCAGATGATCAGGTTTCTTCTATACATTCCGTTGCATTTAGAAAATGTGAATAATCCCATTCTCATGTGCTTATTTCACTGATAACCTATTTCCTTTTTCCTTTTATAATAAATCGCCAAGCAGTATATCGACAAAACTCGATTTCTTGTCTTGGACGTGAAAAAGAAATAGAGCAAAAAGAGATGACGCTAATATCAGCGAGAGATGACGCGGAAATTGCATATGGTCTACAGCAAAATTGTTATAAGAAGTAAATTTTAGTCACATTATTTTTCAAATTCTTGGTGAAACATCTTCCAGAGTTCATCTAGTTGACCATCTGACGATAGTAAAAAATCTCCTATGCCCTTATCCATTACGGTGGTTGATGCTGTGCAACTCCTGGAAATTATTTTATCTCCCAAGGTTGTCCATATCATATGGACAGAGGCTCCAATATAATATATAAGGCTAAGATATCCATTTACACCTGTTCGTATTCGATTTCTAGCTAATGTGCATCTAGCTATAATGCGGTTCATTCGGACAAATCACTTTGATATATGACATCAGTACCTTATGAAGAGCAAGTTCTTACTGACACAAGAAAGGATAAAGCGTAGAGCCGAACTATATTGAGTTAGAGTTAAAATCTATGGAGGGTGAAACCACCAATGATATTCGAAGTTAAAAATACATAAAGTTATATGTCCGTTTTGACAGTTTAGCATCCAAGAGGGGTTTATGCCCTTCCTGATAGGCATTGGAGTCAATGGCAATGATTCAAATTACACAGGACGGCGTAAGAGGAATCACACGAAGAAATGTTCAGCAATACCATGGTGAATATGTAATAGTACAAAACAAGCGTGCAGTCCGTCATTCAATATTCACCAATCGTCCGTTAAAAAGAATCCACGTACATAATTTCAAGACCTAATTCATATACCAACATGAGCACCAGATTCAAAGACAATCATAGTAGATATCAATCTAAGCTGATTTCCTGCAAGAGAGAAGCGGTCAACAGTTTTCATTGATGTCGGCAAGACATCATGATGTTCCAAAAATATCAAATACTAGCGTCGAGTCCGTCATTCAACATTCAGCCGTCGTCCACACTCAAAATAATAATCCGTTAAAATTTAACGTATTACTATCCGTTAGGTAGTTTTAACGGATTAATCCGTTATATAAACGGAAATAGTACGTTATAGTAAGGGAATCTTCCGTTGTTGTATTGCACTGACGGACTCATCCGTTACATCAACGGAATATCCCAGTCAGCAAGTAATTATTGGTCCCACCTGGGCAAACGTGGGCATGTCGCGGGCTGTGGGGGCATGGGCAACCCTACACTGGCCCCAAGTGGGTTAAGTACTGGGAAGCCCACATTCTGAATTGGGCTGTGTAGGCATCTCCACATTAACCTAACCACACCGGGCCGTCGTGGGCATCACCGCACCAAGAGTTATCTAACTTGAATGAACCTACTCATTTGTTTTACTTTTATGAGCAGGAAATTGAATTTTAAAATTTATCTGCATGTATAATTACGTTTGCGATTAATGAGCAATATCGGAATTATATGCCAAACATGTCCGACTCTGTCCGATCGATAGAATTTTAATTTTTTTTAATTTCTTCCTCGACAAAGAGAAAGCACTGAATTAAAAACCACATGAGAGTTAATCAGCGCAGTCAATATCAATGCGGTTTGAGTTAAAATCATTAAACATTGGATATTACGAACGATTCCGATGATCTATATACTGAGAGGATTTTTCTCTTAAGGGAGTAGAGGACGTTCATTTCTAGAGGTTGAATTTTTTTTTAAATTTCAGAATTTTTTCATCAGGTTAGGAGAAGATGATCCATGGAAAAAAAATAGGGGGTCACCATACTCGTTAAAAAAATATGGTAGCCAAAAGCATGTATACCACTTAAAAGCCATAACACTGAATACATAGGGAAATTTGGATTTTTTCTTCTTTGATGCTCAATAAATCAAACTTCCCAAGGTCAAATTTTCCCCATTTTGCTATATAATACTAAACACATATAGTGCTTGTTAAATATGTAATAAAAACAGGGGGACACCACACTTTCTTAGAAAATATTAGAGGTATAACAGATAAACTGAGCCTTTTCAGTCCTATTTCCAGGAGGGGGCGGGGGTGGGGAATCGGGGTGGGTGTGGAGAATATTATTGAAGTTCCAATAATTAACCATTCAGAAGTTTTCTTTTTGTTGAAAGTGAATAGGAGTGAATTTGGGGGTATTCCGGAGGAATAATTTTTAACCTATGGAGCACTTTGCACCCTCCAACCGTTGAATTTGAAATGCCAATTTTTTGGTCCCTCCCATCACACTATCGACCCACCAGTAGAACGCATAAGTGGTTGTTTTGTGTCTTTTGTTGATTTTTATTCCATTTTGAGATGTCTGCGTACTTTTGTTAGGAAATTCAGCTTGTTTTGAAAAATCCGACAAATCACCATGTTGTAGCCCCATAAGAGCAGGGAAATGAACGTCCTCTACTCCCTTAATTCGGACGTTAGAGTTACGTGAAAAAGTCCACTCAATATAAACCCAGTTTGCATGGGATAAAATTTAATAAATTTCCGGTTACCAGCAAGGGCCCAGCGTTGAATCCGTTAAAAAATAAGAATCCGTCGCAATAACGGAATATTCCCTCGATTCCCTGGGGACGGACTTTTCCGTTAAATTTAACGGATAATAAAATCCGTTGAATCCGTTAAAAAATAGGAATCCGTTACAATAACGGAATATTCCCTTGATTCCCTGGGGACGGATTTTTTCCGTTCGAGTAAACGGAATTTTATTTTGAGTGCATTAAATAATTTTTCGTCCATAATCCAAAGACCTGATTCATATAATAACATTAGCACCAAATTAAAAGGATAAATCATAGTATACATAAAACTAGGCTAAATTCCTGCAAGACAGAAGACAGTTTCCAATGATGCCAGCAAGATATCATGATGGTCCAAAAATATCAAATCTGTATCGCTGATCAGTATTCTTAATCCATATGATATGTATACGTTGAATAGTCATTATCTGGAGTATGATGTATATCAGTCACGCTTTGTGACTTTTCATATGAACACTTTGAGGATCTTGAAATACTTAGGTTCATACGAACCCTAGCCCCGGGCTAAGCGGAATTAGACACAAGTTACGTACCGCCATAGATCTTGCTAGCTACGCTCATATTTTACTATCAGAATGCGATATGTATCGCCAAATTTGAGAAACTAAAATGCTTTGCGAAAAAGTGCAAATTTTCAGCTAGCTCGTTCCTTTCGTTCCTGAGCGACGGTGAAAAGTTTGATAGTTAACCTTCTTATTGCCCATATCACACGAAGAAACCAGATAGAATGTGTATGTATACATTTCATTGTGACATTGGTGAGACAGTAAGTTTGGTAGTTAACCTTCTCATTAACCATATCACACGAAGAAACCAGATAGAATGTGTATGTATACAATTCATTGTGACAGTGAGACAGTAAGTAAATATAACGAAAGCAAAAATGAAATGATAAATAAAAGTCGAAATTACAAGAAAACTTTAAATATATATTATAAAGCTTTTCAGACAAAACTTTCAGGATATCTGAACAAAAATGATAAAAACCAATTGGAAAATTGTAATAGTTTGGGGACAAAAAATAATAAAAAGAATATGCCACTTTATTATATACTTGGCGATGAGATAGTGAAAATTATCAATCAAATAAAAGCGATATTTTCACGGAGTGATGATATCAAATATATCATCACTGTGATGATATGGAAAATGACGTCACAGCGCACAAATACATGTCACCGTGGTCACGGTGATGAGGCAATTGACCAAACCTCCGCAAGGTTTGCGCGACAAAGAAAAACAAGCTAAATATTTGAGAATATTTGTATATTATTATGCCTTATGATGACCAGATTTTTACAGGAAATAAAACACAAATAGGCACAAAATGAATAAGAAAAACCGGCAATGGCGATAATGGGACCGACTCGTCACGTACGCGTGCACCTGAACATGCGCGACGTGACTGCAGTTTGGCCAGAGCAGTGCAGAGTGCCAACACAAACTCAGCGCGGAAAATAAAACACATTCCTCAGTTTAAGGCTCGAAATTGGGGTCATATCATGAAAATGTCGCACCAAAGTTGAAGAGAAAACATGAAAAACAACTTAATTCAACGACAGGGAAATTAAGAATCGGCAAAATCACAATGACAACTCCGCAGGCTCTCACCACCGTCGAAGCTCCACACAACAACAACCACGCACGACCGGTAAATCTAAATCTGGCTGTAACTTACCGTAACCATTCGATTTTGCTAAATCAAAATAGTGCTATTTGGGTAGGCATGAACGAAATCAAGGGCGAATGCCGATTTTATTTGAAATGAGAATATTCTGTGCAAAGACAAACAACGTGTGGAACCAGGGAGGTCAACGAGAAACCAGTGTGCCAGTCCTGCCCGAGTGCAGACAGCGAGACAAGCCAGACCTCTGCACAGGATCGACCGTGCTTTTCTGCCGAAGGGGATGGAGATTTTTTTTTTTTTTTACATCTTTTACTAGTTCAATCATGAACGTCGCTCGCATGGGCTTACTCCGTTCAACTCCGCCCATTAGCGAACAACGGTGCAGATCCCCCACATATTTTATCGGGGCGCTTTGGACTCGATTTTCTACGATTTTCTAGGAGTTCGTCTGGCTTTTAGCTCTGCTGTGGCTAGATAAACATCTTACAAATATTCTACGACATTAACTTCAGAAAATCTTTGCGAAATAAAGACAAATCTTACCTTAGACGACCAACATCAATGAAATCCAAACGATGACCTGTGGTGCGCGTGCGGCTAAGGTTCGAAAATTACGCGCGGATACATGTTTTCAAAAAGTGGTATCGTGCACGGAAACGGACTGAATTGAATCCGCCCAAAAGAATTAGATTCCAGTGGACAAGAAACCGCGATGGAAATATAGATAGAAATATATATATAAGTTCTCTTCCCACTCTCTCACCAAAAAAAGTAGTGGCGTTTAATGAGCAAACGCTGCATTGAAAGATTTAACAATATTATATCATTTAAACATTTATTCACATACTGAACTGTACACAGCTATTTTCATATATTAAGGAGGGCAATATTCTGGAATCAAAGCAAGTAATATTTTATGTGATCTCAATTCGTAGAATTTTCTTTTATTTCCATCGCGGTTTCTTGTTCCTGGAATGCATGCTTTTGAGCGGATTCAAATTCAGTCCGTTTCGGTGCACGATACCACTTTTTGAAAACATGTAACCGAGCGTAAATTTGGAACGTTTTTCACGCGCGCGCAGTCTACTTTCGTTTGCATTTCATTGAGGTTGGTCGTCTAAGGTAAGATTTGTCTTTATTTCGCAAAGATTTTCTGAAGTTAATGTCGTAGAATATTTGTAAGATGTTTATCTAGCCACAGCAGAGCTAAAAGCCGGACGAACTCCTAGAAAATCGAGTCCACAGCGCCCCGATAAAATATGTGGGGGATCTGCACCGTTGTTAGCGAATGGGCGGAGTTGAACGGAGAGAGGCAGGAGAGAGCCCAGACGAGCGACGTTCATGATTGAACTACATCTTTTACCGCCTCTTCCGTATCACAGATTCCATCTTGTTCGTCGTGTTGGGTTTTCAACCCCTTTTCTAACAGCTCGTCTAAGTCAAAACTTGAGTATAGGTCTGGGTAGATGGGTGCCTGGGCGACGAAGTTATCCAGTTGCGGTGTTTCCGGACGATCTTGACAATGGTCTGTACTTGGCGCAGGGTCGTTCCCGGATTCAGGTGTAGGTGAAAATAAATCTTTCATAATATCTTGTAGCCAGGGCTCATCATGCACCAAATTGAGCATAGTACCGGAAAGTTGTTGTTCTTCATTTGCATCAATGGTCCACAAGTCTGATGTGTCAATATCCATAATGTCAGCCAGGGGTAGTTCCATGACTGAGCAATCAGATGAATTGTGAATCATTAAAAAAATAATGGGTATTTATAGGGTAAACACGCGGACGTCAGCGACGGCACTGTAGCTGTGTCGCTCAACAAAATATATTTGTGTTTCTTTGACAAGTTTAAACGCCTGTAATTTTTAAAAGAACTATCAGTGCACTTATAAAATTTATTGCAATTTGAAGTGAGGCCATTCATAGTCTAGTATTTAAAAAAAATTAGCACTCTAACGCTAAACTAGGTGATTATTTATTAATTTTTAGCGATTTTAAATAGTAAGATTAGTGTACGAAAGTGTGAAAAACCACGTATATTGGACATAAAATTCATTTTTTCTGGCTAATAATACGTGTAGACTATGGGGTTACAGTCTTATAAATAGTTCCCTAAAAATGGTAACGGATTTATCGAAAAAAATAGGACATTTTTATGGCTTGGGTAACACAGCGCTATACAGCGGGCAAAAACATATTCTTGCACTGACTGACACAGGCCGCCATCTTGTCCCACCTCCCACAACATAGACACACACACAAACAGACCGCCATCTTGTTCCGCCTCCCACAATATATACACAAACAGACCGCCATGTTGTCCCACCTCCCACTTCACCCCACTTGCCTATAAATAGCCTGTAAATTGACATTTTATTTACAAATAGAAGGATGAGTTCCAGAAGACCCCTATTTACTCATCATCCGCCGAGAGATCCAAGAAATGGTGCTTCAGAACACAGAGAAATGATTAGCAGTGAGCAGGCCGGAGGAATAACCCTCATCACCAGTTTTCAACGGGTTATTGAAGACGAGGCCAGGTTAATACAAAGCACAGAAGAATTGACACAACTCAGGCAAGTGGTAATGGCGGAAGAAGATGACCGATTGCGACGGGAAAGACAAGACCAAAACCCAGAAATAAACAGGATGGAAACCCTACAAGAGCAAGACGAAACTATTACTGATGGGGATGAAGACACACTTCCATGGTTAAATAGTAGACCTGCAATAACGCCAAGTATAACGACGACGCCTTGTGAAACTCCATTCACTTCGGAAACACAACCAGGCTCTTTGGATGAAGCCGAGATAACCCGCCTCAACACAGTGATTCAGACGATGGAAGACAACAATAATAATTTGTGTGCAGAGATTAATAAACTGACCAAAAAACTGCATAAAGAGGACAAAAAAACCAAATGTAGCATCTGCACTGATGAAGAAAGCCAATATGCTGTACTCCCGTGTGGACACTTGTGTGTGTGTCAAGAGTGTTGGGTAACTCTCACCTGTGCGGGAGATGGGTGTCATTGCCTTGAAGCCGGAGGAAACCATCTCAAAGTGAAGTGCCCCATATGCCGGAAACACGTGGGAGCCGTTAAACGGATTTACCGTGCATAATAAGTGTGGTCGTGTAACACTTTCCAAAGGCCCTTTTCAGGGCCAACCATCTTTCCCGGAAGAGAACTTCAACAAAAGCACAAAAATTAACATCAGACTCCATCATCCTTTCCCCCAAAAAAATCAAAGAAAAATTTTTTTTTACTATTTTTTTGAAATTATTGAAAAAAAGGGGAAACATTGCAGTGGGGGGACATGGGGAGGGGGGGAGGGAAATGGAATAGCCAAAAAAATTTTTTTTATCATTGAATAAAATGTAAAAAAAAGATTCATGGAGCCAAAAAAAATCTTTTTCATTTTATATGTTTTTTTAACAATTAAATATTGAAATTAAGAAAGGGGAGGGGTAAATTGGAGGGGGGGGACAGGGGAGTAAGCAAGGTGGATGGAATAGCCCCAATTTTTTCTTTAATAATGAACCCATGGGGTCGAGTAAGGTATCAAATTGAAGCTGAGGTGAAGGGGCATGTAATGGGCTGGATGTGGGATTGAACTATCGGCATTCTGCGCATGCGCGGCCCCCAAAGGTGTGAAAATAGACGTTTTGGCATCTAGGGAAGCCTCCAATGGACCGATGGGGTATTTGCATGCGCACAATCACCCTAATTCAACCCCATACTCAGTCCATCAGATGCTCCTTCACCTAAGCTTCAATTTGATACCTCACTCGACCCTCTACCTGCAAAAATTTTTTTTAGCTCCTTCAGGAGTGTATAAATACACTCTTTTTTTAATTTGGAGGTAGTGGGTCGAGTGAGGTATCAAATTAAAGCTTAGGTGAAGGAGCATGTGATGGACTGAGTATGGGGTTGAATTAGAGTGATTCTGCGCATGCGCGGCCCCCCAAAGTTATGAAAATAGACGTTTTGGCATCTAGGGAAGCCCCTAATGGACCGATGGGATGGAGTGAGGTATCAAAGTGAAGCATTCATGAAGGGCGATGTAATGGACTGGGTGTGAGATTGACATATCGGTCTTGTGCATAATTTAAAAAAAGAACACTAACAAGCATTTTTTTAATTTTATACTATTTTTTATTATCACAAATAGAATGAACGTGTTCACAAGGGTATGGAATTTTTATACAATTATATCTGAGTATTGAATTTTTAAATACAATTAACAGTAAAAAAAACTCTGAATTTTTAAATAGTTCTGCATTTAATACAATTAACAGTAAAAAAATAACCTGTGAATTTTAAATACAATTATACGCTCTCAAGCCACTTCAATGAATGTGTATGGTAAAATGTTCTGTTCAACACTAGTTCTGTTCAATAATTCTTCAACAAGACTTGTTTGAATTCATCATCATCTTTCCGTCCTTGATGCACATAAATGTACGTGATAATGTCCTCACGTGGAATTTTGGGAGGACAGGCCGCTTCAACTCCCAGGGCTATTTGCGGCTCCGTCACGGCCTCCAGTGCTTCAGTGATCATTGCGTATGAAGGTACTCGAGTGTCCTGTGGAATTTGAGGTCTGATCAGATGGAGGACTGTGTCGATGTATTTCAGGTAAATATAGTGAGACACCTGGTAGGTCAGAGCTGAACGAATGGAACTTGCGAGACTCTGCAACTTCCGCCACGCTGTTAATTTCAAAGTGACACCCTGAGGACAGGCAACAAGCTCTTGGGTATCTAACCGTTTTCGCCATTTACGGATGTGGACGAGGAGCTGGTCATTGAAATAAGCACAGCTCACAAAGATGTCGTCACCCACATGAAATTTCGCTTCATCACTCCCCTGGTCACGAATCACCGCTTCGATGGCGTATTCAAGGGTCTCCAGTTTTTGCCAGTTGTCTAAGGTCATGGCAATATGCTTACCGGGTCTGTCGTGAAAGCCCGCCGCATTAAAATGCACTTCCTCATCTTTCACACTCACTGTTAAATAAGGTGAGAGCTCCCAAATGTCGGTGTGAGCTACCTGGTAGGCCTGTTGGATGAGGTTATTAATCTCCTGGACAGACATAGGAAGTTCTACCACCATCTGTTTTTTCTCAGGCGCTTGCGGGGGTACTACTGGCTCAATCACTGACTCAGGTATTTCTAACGGTGTTAGTCGAGGCCGTTTAGATCGTCCACCACGTTTAGCAGGTGTAGTACTCTCTGGGGTAGTACTCTCTGGGGTAGTGTGTGTACGTTTGCTAGCTGTACGCTGTTCGGTAGTGGTATCCATCGCTAAGATATCTTCATCTTGTATAACGTCGGCTTCAAGTAGATCCGCTAGTTCTCCATTTCCCGTGATCTTCAACCCCGCCACGAAGGCTAGAAATGCATAGGGGCTAGAGCGCAGTACACCATCGATGAGGGCTGTGTTTTGTGCTGAAGAAGTTTTCTCAGCCATGATTTCGTCGACACGCTGTTGGTGGAGTATGTTTCCATCCATAAGGATATAACATATTTCTTCTACACGCTGCATCTCATCAATCAGACGAACACGGTACTTTGCAAGCCTCACTAAAAATGATGATGACGCCATGACTAGGGGCTCAGGTGGATGAAAAACTGCTACGGAGTAATAGTCTGTTAAATTTGCACTGGTAAAATCGAAAAAAGTAATAGGGATGGCCACAGCTGATACAAGCAGGCTGGATGACTGACTGGCTGGCTGGCTGGCTGGCTGGCTAGAGGTGAAGTAGACTAGAGGTGAAACAGGCAGGCTGGTCAGGTCAGGTAAGTCAGATTGAATACACCCCTACCCTAAAAATCGACTCCTTTTATACGTTTTTCTACAGGCCACCATCTTGTCCCACCTCCCACACACAAATACGGACCGCCATCTTGTCCCACCTCCCACACAACACACTAAAACGGACCGCCATCTTATCCCACCTCCCACACAACACACAAATACGGGCCGCCATCTTGTCCCACCTCCCACACGACACACAAATACGGGCCGCCATCTTGTCCCACCTCCCACACAACACACTAAAACGGACCGCCATCTTGTCCCACCTCCCACACGACACTAAAACAGGCCGCCATCTTGTCCCACCTCCCACACGACACTAAAACTCGCCGCCATCTTGTCCCACCTCCCACACGACACTAAAACAGGCCGCCATCTTGTCCCACCTCCCACACAACACACAAATACGGCCCGCCATCTTGTCCCACCTCCCACACAACACACTAAAACCAACCGCCATCTTGTCCCACCTCCTACACGACACTAAAACAGGCCGCCATCTTGTCCCACCTCCCACACGACACTAAAACCGGCCGCCATCTTGTCCCACCTCCCACACGACACTAAAACCAGCCGCCATCTTGTCCCACCTCCCACAGTCCCTCACGCGCACATCCACAATTATGACGTCACCACCAAGCGCAGTCAAACTACATTCTCGCATTTGATTGGTCAATATTTCACAATTGACCTCTATGACCTCTACATCCACAAAGTTCCCCCTTAAATTTTACCCGGGGGAACAAATAAGTAGGTCAATGAGCGTTTAAATGCATGCTGTATACTACTGTCCGTGCTTCATGTGCAGTATATGCATGTTATTTTGTTTCAATATTTCTCTGTCTTGTTAACTCTGGGATACACCGACAACCGACAACCAACGATAGCTTCTGTTTAATATGGTAGCACATCGTTCCACGATGTCCGTACCTCATGTGCAGTATATGCATGTTATTTTGATTCAATATTTCTCTGTCTTGTTAACTCTGGGATACACCGACAACCGACGACCAACGATAGCTTCTGTTTAATATGGTATCACATCTTTCGTGTGAAAATACACCGAAGTAGTATGTAAAGCGTAAAAAGCCTCGTCTTTTGCCGGGGGGAGATAACTCTTGTCTGAGGCCGCATGTTATAGTATTGGAAGCGGCCATTCACGGCCTTTGACCTCTGAGGTCGTCTAGTGCACTATAGTTTCGGCACTTCTGGCGACGTATTCCTCCGCGGTGATGCGGTCTGGCAGTGATGCGGTCTGCCTCTCGCCACGAAAAACACGATATTAAGGGTCCCGGAGCTAAGCGGTGGAATTTTTTGAAAAGTCCAGGTACCGGGTAGGTCTGTATATAGCCCCATAGGCCTACTGGCTCAGTGGATAGGTCCATACTGGGTGGACGTTTTTTGGTCTTGGTGAGCCCCTAGTGGTCCTATGGTGTCGTATTAGGTCATATTTTGAAGCTCTCGTGGAGGAGCATCCGACTGGACTAATGTATCGGCCGTCTTCAATATTCTGCGCACGCGCAGTCTGGCCGTAGTATAGAAGGCAGGCATTTTGGGGTGCGTGAGAGTGTGTTTGGGGTAGAGATGGACCACTATTGGTCCAAATAGGTGGTGGGAGATATCAAAGTGAAGCTTTTGTGGGATAGAGTCAGAATGGCGTGTTGTTTTTGAAGAGTCGCGTCAATCTGCGCGTGCGTAGTTGAGTGTATTAAGTAAAGTGGTCATTTTGGGGCTGCGTTGGGGTGTGTTTGGAGTAGAGATGGACCACTATTGGTCCGAATGTTTCGTGGGAGATGTCATTTTGTAGCTCTCGGGGTGTAGACCCCGATTTGAAGGGATGTCCACAGCATCTGTGCTGTCATCGGTGACGTCATCAGTACGAGTGCTGTATTATACCATATCTATCCTGTATTGTACAATATATGTTCTGTATTATACAACATTTGTCCTTTATTATATCATATCTGTGTTGTATTATACCACATCTGTGATGTATTATACAATATCTGTCCTGTATTGTACCATATATGTCCTGTATTATATCATATCTGTCCTATATTACACAATATTTATCTCCTATAATACCATATCTGTCATGCATTATACCATATCTATGCTGAGATAGACCATATCTGTCCTGCATAATGCCAAATCTGTGCTGTATTATACCTTATCTGTCCTGAATTATACCATACCTATGCTGTATTATACCATACCTGTCCTGTGTTATACAAAATCTGTCCTGTATTATACCAAATCTGTCCTGTATTGTACCATATTTGCCCTCTATTATACCATATATGTTCTGTATTATACAATATTTGCCCTCTATTATACCATATCTGGGTTGTACTATACCATATCTGTCCTGAATTATCCCATATATGTGATGTATTATACAATATTTGTCCTGTTTTATACAATATCTGTCCTCTATTATACCAAATCTACCATATTTGGCCTGTATTATACACTATATGTTCTGTATTATACCAAATCTGTGCTGTATTATAAAATATCTGTCCTGTATTATACCAAATCTGTGCTATATTATACCATATCTGTCCTGTATTGTACCATATATGTCCTGTATTATACAATATATGTTCTTTATTATACAATCGGATAGCGGTGGTCGTGAATAACAACAAGTTCAGCAATGTTCATACAGTTTATTATCCCCAATGTTACATCATACCCAGGCTGAGGAGCCGTCCTGGGTATGTTTAGTATGTTCACAGCAAACAAATTGAAATATGAAACACCATGTTCTATTATTTAACGCACCGTCACATTAGGTACAAGTGTTTACTGAGCTCAAGTCAACGATCAACATGTAGACATATAGAGCATGTACGGCTTGTTATGGTATTCATCAGTGCACGGGTGACACGTTCAACTGAAGGGGTGGTCGATCAGCTTGGTAACGAAAAACCCAACATATGTCACCCTCTCCACTGTCCACTTGATGTTGGGGCGTTGTTGTTGGGGCCATTGCAAGGGATCTACGGTGTCCAGTTTCTCCATCATCGTCTCTATCGACGTCTGGTGAATGATGGTAAACGGTTGGTCAAATACACGGATTTTATTGCTCGGGTAAAAGTATCGGACTTGTTCTGTCTCCTTATGCTGCAGCACATAACCAAACGCCAGATTCAACTCGAAAGCCGTAGTTTGATCGTTGAAGATGGCTCCACGTAGCTGCGTAGACGGGCGAGGTCGGTCAGTTGGATATTGTAGATATCTTGAATAGGACGATGGCGGTGGAAACAGGGCCGGATCATGGGCCAATGGCGCCGATATATGTCACTCACTGGATGGTCTTCGTGTAACAGATCGCTAGGAACATTTATGGGTTCGTCCGCGAAGTGTACTTGGCTCCCCACGTCGTACAAGAACTGGCCCACGATCTTGTCGTCGGAATTTGACTGCCGAATTTGGGCGACATCATCATCGGCCCTCGTGCGATGGGTGGGAGTTTCCGCTGCCTCGATACTGGTGCCTACGAGCTCCTCTACCTGCAAACGTGACTGCGGAACAGTCTGTCGTGTGCGTTGGTGTCACATCAACTGACTGGTTGCAACCGGAAGTTGTCACAAGACAGGTCGCACCCCGATATTAACCTACTACTTCCGACAGGGGGCGCCACCTGTCTTGTAACAACTTCCGTTTCCGGTCACGTGACAGTAAACATGGAAAAAACGGTATGCAAGATGAGGACCCGGATGTAAAACAGTACGCGGATGGAATTACAAGCGTCTAGTCCGTCATTCATAATCCAGCCGTCGTCCATTAGAGAATATCCGCGTCCATAATCCAAAGACCTATTCCATTTCCATAATATGAATAGGCAAAGCCTAGAAGCGAGCGGAGAAATAGGCCTACTTCTTCCTCTCGTTTCTGGCTTTGCCTATTCATATCAAGTTTTCCACTAGTACTCATTCGCATAATTTCTTGTTTCATACAGAGCTAATATTTGAAATGGATGAAATCTAAAGTACTTTTGTACTTTTTAGGGTTCCATTGATTTGATCTGCCCATATCCATCACAGAAACAGATATGGGCAGATTGAGTCCACGTTTTGTATATTATTTTACACTGAACACATATTTCATGCACATGTCTGCTTACATCAAAACCGATGGCTTGTTTGAAAGTAAGTTCCTGTAGAACCTTACAGCATTAAAATCCATGTGGTATTGTTGTTGTTTAGAATTTGTCAACTTAGCCTGGATCATAAATATGACATAATTTATATCCTATCAATGCTCCCCAATCGTATATGTCACTATGTAGGCGACATATCCAAATTGGGGAGCAGATAGGATTTAATTTTACTTAGACTGGATCAAATATTTAATTGTCCAAATTCTATCTGGTCCTAGCTATGATTTCCTGTCACTGTTCCAGGTGGCCATGATGTTATATTCTGTCATAAGGCAGCTTATTAATAAGAATAATCCTGTTCCTCTAATTATCGGACATAAAATCTATGTCCCATATATACTGTCACAATTAGTCTTATTACTGAAGGAATTCTGTTCAATTCTAATTTGATTGTACACACAATATATAAAACCTTGGGGAAATAGGTTCCACTCAACCAAACTAAATGTCCTTGTAATGGACATGTTCAAAAGTTGAGACTGAAGTGAATATATCTTGATTAATAGACAGATCTGTATACAAAGACGAAACTACAACTATTTAACTGCCAAATGGAAACAATAGTTACAAGCATTTACAGCCAATGGATTTACCAGATATGCTAAAATAGTTCAATGTGCAACTGCAAAACCACTCGACTAAATCATTTCATATTGTAGCTGTTCTCAACATTGAGAAATATTAATGGAAGAGAGCTATTATACTATAATGGACACCTTGTAATGGCTATGATTATAATCTATAAAATTATAGATAAAGAAGACATGAAAACCATAATTAACCATATTGGGTATTGATATTTGAAATTCATTTGTGTCTATAATGGGGAATGGCATTGGGGGGGGGGTAACATGACCGAAAAATCGTCTAAAAATATGTTTTGAAAATGACGTCACTGTGACGTCATCATTGTGGCCACCTTGTTTTTTTCTTTGTTTTGTTTTCACATTTTCTAGTAAAGCTTGGCCCACAGATATATTGTGGTAATTTTCAGGACTCTAGCCTCAGGGATAGCAAAAATATATAGAGGGGGCGGGGCTTCCCCCTCCCCCTCGTCTGCAACTGGGGTACGGTTCACATGTCATTAAAATGTGGAAATACAAATAAATTGCCATAAATAAATTATAAAAAAATATGTAGGCCTATCTCTGGTGTGAAATTTTTATGTATTATCGGAGGATGTCTAGTTTATAAAACATACTGAAGTTTTAGGAATTTTCGAAAAGCTCATTATAATTTTGAATGTAAACTTTGAAGGTTTAAATTGGAACATACTCTCCCTAGCTTCAGGTTAGGGACACCTTTGAACTGATTTTACACTGAGGTGAACTAAAAAATTAGTTCTGCATTTTTGTTGTTTTTGCTGGGTTTTCATTAAATTTTGCCTATGTTTTGTCCCACATTCGCATGTCTACTCAATACCTATAGAGCTTGCTTCGCAAGCGGCCTCTTCGCAGCCGCACCCCGCTTGTATAAGGTTATTCGAAATTCTTCATGGTTTCCAGAAAATAAAATATTAATCTGATGAAACAAGTTACAATATAGGAGAAGGCCATCTTTTTTGTTTCTTTGTTTTGTTTTCACATTTTCTAGTAGAGCTTGACCCACAGATATAGTGTAGTAATTTTCAGCACTCTAGCCTTAGGGATAGCAAAAATATATAACGGGGGCGGGGAGATTACCACGCTCCCCCTCGTCTGTAACTAGGGTACGGTTCCCATGTCATTAAAATGTGGAAATACAAATAAATCGTCATAAATATAAATTTAAAAAAATGTGTAGGCCTATTTCTGGTGTGAATTTTTTAGGTATTATCGGAGGGTGTCTAGTTTATAAGACATACTGAAGTTTCAGGAATTTTCGAAAAGTTCATTATTAATTTTGAATGTAAACTTTGAAAGTTGAAAATAAAATTGAAACATACTCTAGCTTCAGATTAGGAACTGATTGAGCTGAACTCAAAACATTAGTTCTGGACTTCATTTCATATGAAATGTTTTCTTCAAACTTTTTTCCGACTATTAAATTTTAATTTGGAGTTAAAATTATATTCAAATTTAAATTCAAGTATTTAAAAATAATTTTACTTTAATCTTGATCAAAATTAAAACTGAAATTTCATTCAAACAACTGAAATTTCAATTCGTAATTAAAATTAACAACCAACTAAGAATGATCATCCAAAAAAATAAATAGGTTACGAACTCATTTGTTTTAATTCAAAATCGAATTTTAAACTTAAATCGCAAAATCACAATTTTCAAATGCTGGCTGTACAGTTATCTCCACTGGACATGACATTTGCTACTGGACGTCACTGGTGACTGAATGCGTGCCTGGGCGGTTATCTCTTTTCTACTGAACATGAGTGAACGCGAGTTGTACGCTACTAGACTTGACTGGGCGGTAAACAGTAGGACCCTCACGCGTCGTCGGCGAGATCAAGCGGTTCTAGCGGAGTTACCTCCCATCTATGTTTTCGAAAAGGTGAATGTTGAATGGCTTGATTTCACAACCACGACTGCGTCGTAAATGTTTATTTTCTAACAAATGCCTTGTCATATTTACACGATACTTCAGATCTAAAAAACGCAATAAATAAGCTTTCCACAGATATGAATTTTATGCAGGTTTTGCCCCCCATAGAACTAAATTTCACGAAAGATGTACACCGTTTTCAGTGCCGCCTTCTGTGGACTACCTTCAGTGCGAAACGTTTTTGATCGAACTCTTGGTCACGTGGTCTGCGTTTTGCATCGGACATCTTAGACAAGGATGAAAGCCACATTATTATTCATAAATTGAAATCCTTTCGAAAAATGACATGCCAGCTGGGCTATGTTTTCTTCTTTTAAGTCTTCATCACGAGCAATTTGTCCCGGCATGCAATTTCTCCATGGGTGGCGGAAACGGAAATCACCGTTTTTTCGTTCACGGGATATCGGTTGTTGTTGTTGTTATTTGCTTTGTTTTCATTAAATTTTGCTATGTTTTGTTTCATATATGCACGTCTACGCAATACCTATAGAGCTTGCTTCGCAAGCGGCCGCTTTGCGGCCGCGCTCCGCTCGCTATAAAATAGGAGGAACGACGGGAAAAACCCACTGGGAAACTCCGATGTTGGCAAGGTCCCGGATGTAAAATCACCGAGATCCGCCCGACAGGAACTACCACCACCACCGGGCGTTGACGGGCGTCAACGCTCAGTGATGGTGGTGGTGGTGGTATCTGTACATACAGGGATGAACACGTGTCCCTCATCATTGTATAATACATGACAAATATTGACCTGACATCGTGCCTTGGGGGTAGTTGAACTGAATGTGGTAAAAATAGATCACCAGCTAGCGTGCTATAGAAGGGAAGCGGCCTGGGCGTTTCATTAGACACTCTGTCAACCACCAAGATGCTTACTTGTACTAGGTGCTCGAGATCATTCACTCGTCTACACGACTTGCGCCGCCATGAGGTTACCAAGTACGACAGAACCGCCCGGTATACCTGTACGATATGTACACTGTCCTTTCAGCGCCCGGATCATTTACAGCGCCATGAACGTTCAATTCATGGGCCACTTAAGCGTCCATGCAAATTGGTCGGATTTACAAACTGACCAGTCAGTTGCTGCGACACCGACGCACACGACACCCTGTTCCGCAGTCACGTTTGCAGGTAGAGGAGCCCGTAGGCACCAGTATCGAGACAGTGGAAACTCACACCCATCGCACGAGGGCCGATGATGATGTCGTCCTAATTCAACAGTCAAATTCCGACGACAATACCTTGGGCCAGATTTTGTACGACGTGGAGAGCAAAGTACATTTCGCGGACGAACCCATAAATGGTCCTAGCGATCTGTTACACGAAGACCATCCAGTGAGTTACCTTTATCGGCGCCATGGCCCATAATCCGGCACTGTTTCCACCATCATCGTCCTATTTAAGATATCTACAATTTCCGATTGACCGACCTATCCCGTCTACGCAGCTACGTGAAAGCCATCTTCAACGATCAAACTACGGCCTTCAAGTCGAATCTGGCGTTTGGTTACGTGCTGCAGCATAAGGAGACAGACCAAGTCCGATACTTTTACCCCAGCAGTAAAGTAGTATTTGACCAACCGTTTACCATCATTAATCAGGCGTCGCTAGATACGATGCTGGAGAAACTGGACACCGTGGATCCCTTGGGATGGGGCCAACAACAACGCCCCAACACAAAGTGGACAGTGGAGAGGGTGTCCAATGTTACGTTTTTCGTTACCAAGCTGATCGACAACCCCTTCGGTTGAACGCGTCATTCTTGCACTTATGAATACCATAACATGCCGTACATACTCTATATGTCTGCATGCTGATCGTTGACTTGAGCTCAGTAAACACTTGTACCTAATATGACGGTGCGTTAAATAATAAAACACGGTGTTTGATATTTCAATTCAATATTTCAAGTTTGCTGTGAACATACTAAAATACCAAGGACGGCTCCCCCAGCCTGGGTATGATGTAACATTGGGGATAATAAACTGTATGAACATTGCAGAACTTGTTGTTATTCACGACCACCGCTATCCGATTGTATAATACATAACATATATTGTATAATGCAGGACATACATGGTACAGTACGGGACAGATATGGTATAATAGATGACAGATATTGTATAACACAGGACAGATTTTGTATAATACAGCACAGATATGGTATAATTCAGGACAGATATGGTACAATACAACACAGATATGGTATAATAGAGGGCAACTATTGTATAATACAGAACATATTGTACAATGCAGGACATATATGGTACAATACAAGACAGATATGGTATAATACAGCACAGATTTGGTATAATACAGCAAAGATATGGTATAATGCATGACAGATGTGGTATAATAGAGGATAAATATTGTATAATATAGGACAGATATGGTATAATAAAGGACATATATGGTACAGTACAGGACAGATATTGTATAATACATGGCAGATATGGTATAATACAACACAGATATGATGTAATAGAGGACAAATATTGTATAATACAGAACATATATTGTATACAGGGCATATATGGTACAATACAGGATAGATATAGTATAATACAGCACAGATTTGGTATAATACAGGACAGATACTGTATAATACAGCACATTCCGGACAGATATGGTATAATACAGCACAGATTTGGTATAATGCAGGACAGATATGGTATAATAAAGCAAATATATGGCATAATGCATGACAGATATGGTATAATAGAGGACAAATATTGTATAATACAGAACGTATATTGTATAGTACAGGACATGCATGGTACAATACAAGACATATGGTATAATACAGCACAGATAATATATAATACAGCATAGATAAGATATAATACAGCACAGATATGATATAATACAGGGCAGATATTGTATAATACAGGACAGATATGATATAATACAGCACAGATATAATATAATACAGAACATCTATTGTGTAACACAGGACAAATATTATATAATACAAAAGGTGTATATACAAAAAAACTCATGCGTCAGGAGTAGGATTCGAACCGACGCCCTGCATTGCACAGACCAGCACTTAGGACTGGCGCCGTAGACCACTCTTCCGTCCTGACTTGACAGTTATAGTTTTATAGTTTTAACTATTGTATCAGGAGTATCAAGGAAACAACTCATGTGTCGGGAGTAGGATTTGAACTCACGCCCTGAATGTGCAGACCAGCACTTGAGACTGGCGTCTCAGACAACTCGACCATCCTGAACTTTTACAGTTATAGTTCACAGTATCAAGTCATATGTAGTATTCATGCACAATGCGACCACCAAGTGTGTAGATGCGTCTACATGCAGAGAACTACAAGATGACACCTCACACGATACATTCGGAACAAGGATGGTCCCTGTCTACCCAAACACCTTCCTTCACTGCCCCAGCATTCCCGCTTTCGCTATTAGTCCTACTGATGACATAGACATGCCTCAAGTCGTGGTCTACACCTCGAGAGCTTCACTTTGACACCCCACACGACGCTTTCGGACCAAGGATGGTCCATCTCTACACCAAATACCTTCCTTTACTTCCCCAAAATGCCCACTTTCGCTACTACTCGCACTGATGACGTCACCGATGACGCCACAGATGCTGTGGACATCCCTTCAAATCGGGGTCTACACCCCGAGAGCTTCAAAATGACACCTCCCACGACACATTCGGAGCAATAGTGGTCTATCTCTACTCCAAACACACCCGCACGCACATCCAAAATGACCACTTTACTTACTACACCCAACTGCGCATGCGCAGATTGACGCGACTTGCCATAAAAAAATACGCCATTCTGACTCTACCCAACAAAAGCTTCACTTTGACACCTCCCACGACTCATTCGAACCAATAGTGGTCCATCTCTACCCCAAACACATCCCCATGCACTCCCAAAATGTCTGCTTACTATACTACGACCAGACTGTGCATGCGCAGAATGTTGAAAACGGCCGATAGTCCAGTCGGATGCTTCTCCACGAGAGCTTCAAAATAAGACCTCATGCGACGCCATAGGACCACTAGGGGCTCGCCTAGACCACAAAACGTCCACCCAGTATGGACCTATCCACTGAGCCAGTATGGGCCTGTATGGACCTATATACAGACCTCCGTGAACTTTTCAAAAAATTTCACCGCTTAGCTCCGGGACCCTTCCCATCATGTTTTTCGTGGCGAGACGTAAAAAACAAGACCAAACAACCTATAATAAAATCCACAAAAAATGACCACCCCCATACCTCATACAGCCATTTTCCCCAGGGTCCATACATGCATTCCATGCGTTTTCCCCGTGGGACTACTTTCTGTCCGCGGAGGCAGACCGCATCACCGCCAGACCGCATCACCGCGGAGGAATACATCGGTAGAAGTTCCGGAACTATACTGCACTTGACGACCTCAGAGGTCAAAGGCCGTGAATGGCCGCTTCCTATACTATAACATGTGGCCTCAGACAAGAGTTATATCCCCCGGCAAAAGATGAGGTTTTTTACGCTTTACATACTACTTCGGTGTATTTTCAGACGAACGATGTCATACCATATTAAACAGAAGCTATCGTTGGTCGTCGGTTGTCGGTGTATCCCAGAGTTAACAAGACAGAGAAATATTGAATGAAAATAACATGCATATACTGCACATGAAGCACGGACATCGTGAAACGATGCGATCCCATATTAAACAGAAGCTATTGTTGGTTGTCGGTTGTCGGTGTATCCCAGAGTTAACAAGACCGAGAAATATTGAAACAAAATAACATGCATATACTGCACATGAAGCACGGACATCGTGGATGGCTGTCGGTCGTCGGTGTGTAACCCGCACACTCCTCTGATAATCACACACATTTACTAAAACATGATCGACGGTTGTAGGCAGTCGGTGTATGTTAGAGCACAAGGGCAGTAACACACGCAAGTAGTGGATAAAGAGTGATCTGAGGCTCATTGACCCCAAAAATTTGCATATGACCTCTGTGACGTCACAGTTGCCATCTCTACACTATGGATGCAAGGGAGACAACTCGGGCATTGGGGGGTTATTGGGGGAGGTGGGGGAGGTGTGCAAAAAAAAAAAAAGTTCCGGCAAAAAAAAAAAAATGTATTCATGCGCGGTGATGCGGTTTTGGCGGTGATTCGGTCTCGAGAAAAAGCTTCCGCGGAGAAAAAGTAGTCCCTAGATAAAATGGTCCGATGGGGTCGAGTGAGGTATCAAAGTGAAGCTTAGGTGAAGGGGCATCTAATGGGTTGGGTGTGGGGTTGACATATCGGCCTTCTGCGCATGCGCGGCGGCCGAAGGGTATGAAAATAGCCTTTTTGGAGCTATGGGAGCCCCTAGTTGACCGATGGGGTCGAGTGAGGTATCAAAGTGAAGCATTCATGAAGGGGCATCTAATGGGCTGGGCGCGGGGTTGAACTATCGGCATTCTGCGCATGCGCGGAGGCCCAAGGGTATGGAAATAGACGTTTTGGAGCTAGGGAAGCCCCTAATGGACCAATGGGTCGAGTGAGGTATCGATGTGAAGCATTCGTGAAGGAGCATCTGATGGGCTGGGTGTGGGGTTGAAATATCGGCATTCTGCGCATGCGCGGTGGCCCAAGGGTATGGAAATAGCGGTTTTGGAGCTAGGGGAGTCCCTAATGGGCCAATGGAGTCGTAGGAGGTATCAAAGTGAAGCATTCGTGAAGGGGCATCTGATGGACTGGGCGTGGGGTTGAAATATCGGCATTCTGCGCATGCGCGGTGACCCAAGGGTATGGAAATAGACGTTTTGGAGCTAGGGGAGCCCCTAATGGTCCAATGGGGTCGAGTGAGGTATCAAAGTGAAGCATTCGTGAAGGGGCATCTGATGGACTGGGTGTGGGGTTGACATATCGGCCTTCTGCGCATGCGCGGTGGCCCAAGGGCATGAAAATAGCCTTTTTGGAGCTAGGGGAGCCCCTAATGGTCCAATGGGATCGAGTGAGGTATCAAAGTGAAGCATTCATGAAGGGCATCTGATGGACTGGGTGTGGGGTTGAATTAGGGTCATTCTGCGCATGCGCGGTGGCCCAAGGGTATGAAAATAGACGTTTTGGCATCTAGGGGAGCCCCTAATGGTCGAATGGGGTCGAGTGAGGTATCAACGTGAAGCCTAGGTGAAGGGTATTTGATGGCTGGGTGGCTGCATGTAAAATTTTTCCTGAAAAAAAATACGGAACACGGACTTTATCGAAAAACCTGGGAAAATGCCTATATGGGGTATGAGGGGTATATAGGTCGCCGGGCTTAACGGGGCTTGTCTATCAACAGAGTTATCTTCCCCTAGTTCCAGGGTGGGTGTATGTAAAAATTTTCCTGAAAAAATACGGAATACGGACTTTATCCTAAATTACGGGAAAATGCCTATATGGGGTATGGGAGGTATAGGACCATCCTGGAAACGTACTTCTATACATTTGCGGTAGGGTTATGAGGTCTCGTTTTACTCGTCTCGTCATTTAGAACATGATAGGAAGTGTCCCCGTGCGAATCGGTGAAATTTTTGAAAAAAGTCACCGAGCCCCATATAGACCCATACTGGGGTATAGGTTCAATGTTTATCCTACTGGGAAACCCACTTCTATGCATTTGCGGTAGGGTTGTGGGGTCTCGTTTTACTCGTCTCGTCATTTAGAACATGATAGGAAGTGTCCCCGTGCGAATCGGTGAAATTTTTGAAAAAGTACGATATAGCCTCATATAGTCCCATACTGAGGGTATAGGACCGATGTTTGTCCCCCTGGGAAACGTACTTCTATGCATTTGCGGTAGAGTTGTGGGGTCTCGTTTTACTCGTCTCGTCATTTAGAACATGATAGGAAGTGTCCCCGTGCGAATCGGTGAAATTTTTGAAAAAGTACGATATAGCCTCATATAGTCCCATACTGAGGGTATAGGACCGATGTTTGTCCCCTGGGAAACGTACTTCTATGCATTTGCGGTAGGGTTGTGGGGTCGCGTTTTACTCGTCTCGTCATTTAGAACATGATAGGAAGTATCCCCGTGCGAATCGGTGAAATTTTTGAAAAAGTACGATATAGCCTCATATAGTCCCATACTGAGGGTATAGGACCGATGTTTGTCCCCCTGGGAAACGTACTTCTATGCATTTGCGGTAGGGTTGTGGGGTCTCGTTTTACTCGTCTCGTCATTTAGAACATGATAGGAAGTGTCACCGTGCGAATCGGTGAAATTTTTGAAAAAAGTACGATATAGCCTCATATAGTCCCATACTGGAGTATAGGTTCAATGTTTATCCTACTGGGAAACCCACTTCTATACATTTGCGGTAGGGTTGTGGGGTCTCGTTTTACTCGTCTCGTCATTTAGAACACGATAGGAAGTGTTGCGGAGCGAATCGGTGAAAATTTTGAAAAAAGTCACCGAGGCCTGGGTAGGCCCATAGGCCTATACTGCATGGCTATGGGTGTATAGGCCCATACGGGGTGGACATGTTGGAGTCTAGGTGGGCCACTCATGGTCCAATGGGGTCGAGTGAGGTCTTATTTTGAAGCTCTCGTGGAGGAGCACTTGACTACACTAATGGTTCGTCCGTGTTCAATAGTCTGCGCATGCGCGGTCTGGCCGTAGTATAGAAAACAGGCATTTTGGGTGCTATGTAGGGGTGTGTTTGGGTTAGAGATGAGCTAATCACGGTTCGAATGGGTCGTGTGAGGTGTCAAAGTGAAGCTTGTGTGGGGTAGAGTCAGAATGGTGTGTTTTGAATGCATGTCGCGTTAATCTGCGCATGCGCAGTTGGTTGTAGTAAGTAAAGTGGCCATTTTGGGGCAGTGAAGGAAGGTATTTGGGGTCGAGATGGGCTATTCACGGTTCGAATGCGTCCTGGAAGGTGTCATCTTGTAGTTCTCGGGGTGTACATTCCGATTTGAGGGGTGTCCGCGTCATCTGTGACGTCATTGATGACGTCATCGGTACGAGTAGTAGCGAAAGTGGACATTTTGTGGGTGCGTGAGGTGAGTTTGGTGTAGAGATGCACCATCCTTAGTCCGAATGCGTCGTGTGAGGTGTCATTTTGTAGCTCTCGGGGTGTACATTCCGAATTGAGGCATGTCCGAAGCATCTGTGACGTCATCGATGACGTCATCAGTAGGAGTATTAGCGAAAGTGAGCCTTTGGGGGCAGTGCAGGAAGGTATTTGGTGTAGAGATGGACCATCCGCGTTGCGAATGCGTCGTGTGGGGTATCATGTTGTAGCTCTCAGAGTATAGACCCTGATTTCAGGGATATTTATAGCATCTGTGACGTCATTGGTGACGTCATTAGTACGAGTTGTAGCGAAAGTGGGCCTTTTTTAGCAGTGAAGGATGTTATTTGGTGTAGAGATGGACCATCCGCGGTCCAAATGGACCGTGTGAGGTGTCATCTTGTAGCAACGCCCACCAACACCATTCTTAATGCTTCAACGCCCTGGTGAAATAGCTCAGAAGCTCTGATATTCCATGGAATTGTCACTAATTCTTCGAAATGCGGTGATGCCCGTCAACGCCCGTCGTTACACCTTAACACTCTAACATAACGCCATGATATAGACCAGAGAGAGAACAACAACAACAACAACAACAAGGATGACACATGAGAGAACAACAACAACAAGAAGTTTTTTTCATATAGTTTATTTTCCCCAATGTTACATCATACCCACGCTGGGGGAGCCGCGTTGGGTATATTTACAATTCAAGAAGATTCTTATCCAATCAGAGGCCACCATTTGCATGTTTCATATTCGTTCCTGTCCGTTAGATGTATTCTTGTCCAATCAGAAGTCTCCATTTCAGAAAGTGCCATCTGAACCGTTTATTCTAATCATCGTCGGGCAGGCCAGGATACCGTTGAGGCAACATATCCTCAGATAGTTGTTTGCGCATTCTGAGTATCTATCAGTGCATGGGTGAATACTTTCATCCGATGGAGGTGGTGGTCAGTTTAACCACGAAGAACGCAACATTGGTCATTATCTCCACTATCCACTTGGTGTCGCTAGAGACGATGCTGGAGAAACTGGACACCGTGGATCCCTTGGAATGGGCCCAACAACAACGCCCCAACACCAAGTGGACAGTGGAGAGTGTGACCAATGTTACGTTTTTCGTTACCAAGCTGACCGACCACTCCCATCGGCTGAATGCGTCACTCATGCACTGATGAATACCATAACATGCCGTACATACTCTATATGTCTACATGTTGATCGTTGACGGTACGGAGGTGACCGAAGAGACACGGATGTTACCGAAGATGTCAAGGCTCGGCCCTCGACTTGGGGATAGTTGAACTGAGTGTGCTAAAAATAGATCACCAGCTAGCGTGCTATAAAAGGGAAGCGGCCTGGACGTTTCATCAGACACTCTGTCAACCACCAAGATGTTCACTTGCACAACTTGCCAGAAGCTGTTTACTCGTCTAGATAAGTTACGACGCCACGAGGCCTCCATCCACAACGATGCCCGGTATACTTGTATAATCTGCGCACGGTCATTCAATCGGAAGGATCATTTACTGCGTCATGAGAGGGTACTCCACGCGGGTGCGACGGTACTATGTAATGATTGTGGTCGACTCTTCAAACGACCCAGTCGGTTTAGACAGCACCAACGTTTGATGCATGCCCCGTCTCTACGGTTTGGGCGACAACTTTCCACTAAAGAGGGGCCGCGGAAGGTCAGACCCAGTGAAGATGAACCCGGAGAGACGAACGCCACTGGTGATGCGATGACGAAGAGCCTGCCTATACCCACGGTCCAGGAGGGCCTGGATATCCAGCCGGACCCCACCGTTACGGTTTCGAGTCATACGCCTGACAACATCGAACATTTTCTGGACGAGCCCATAAATGTTCCTAGCGATCTCTTACAGGGCGCCCATCCAGTGAGTGACATCTATCGGCGCCATTGGTCCATGATACGGCACTGTTTCCACCGTCATCGCCCTATTCAAGATATCTACAATTTCCGACTGACCGACCTCGCCCGTCTACGTAGCTACGTAGAAGCCATCTTCAAGGATCAAACTACGGCCTTCAAATTGAATCTGGCGTTTGGTTATGTGCTGCAGCATAAAGAGACAGTCCAAGTCCGATACTTTTACCCGAGCAGTAACATTCAGGTATTTGACCAACCGTTTACCATCATTAACCGAGTGTCGCTAGAGACGATGCTGGAGAAACTGAACACCGTGGATCCCTTGGAATGGGCCCGGTTGCAACGCCCCAACACCAAGTGGACAGTGGACAGTGGACAGTGTGACCAATGTTACGTTTTTCGTGACCAAGCTGACCGACCAACCCATCGGGTGAATGTATTCACCCAGGCACTGATAGATACTCAGAATGCACAAGCAACTATCTGAGGATATGTTGCCTCAACGGTATCCTGGCTGCCCGATGATGATTAGAATAAACGGTTCAAAGCGAACATGGCCGAAGATGGAACTTTCTGAAATGAAGACTTCTGATTGGACAAGAATACATCTAACGGACAGGAACGAATATGACAGATGCAAATGGTGGCCTCTGATTGGACAAGTCTTCTTGAATTGTAACACCAAGTGGATAGTGGAGATAATGACCAATGTTGCGTTCTTCGTGGTTAAACTGACCACCACCTCCATCGGATGAAAGTATTCACCCATGCACTGATAGATACTCAGAATGCGCAAACAACTATCTGAGGATATGTTGCCTCAACGGTATCCTGGCCTGCCCGACGATGATTAGAATAAACGGTTCAGATGGCACTTTCTGAAATGGAGACTTCTGATTGGACAAGAATACATCTAACGGACAGGAACGAATATGAAACATGCAAATGGTGGCCTCTGATTGGATAAGAATCTTCTTGAATTGTAAATATACCCAACGCGGCTCCCCCAGCGTGGGTATGATGTAACATTGGGGAAAATAAACTATATGAAAAAAACTTCTTGTTGTTGTTGTTCTCTCATGTGTCATCCTTGTTGTTGTTGCTGTTGTTGTTCTCTCTCTGGTCTATATCATGGCGTTATGTTAGAGTGTTAAGGTGTAACGACGGGCATTGACGGGCATCACCGCATTTCGAAGAATTAGTGACAATTCCATGGAATATCAGAGCTTCTGAGCTATTTCACCAGGGCGTTGAAGCATTAAGAATGGTGTTGGTGAGCGTTGCTACAAGATGACACCTCACACGGTCCATTTGGACCGCGGATGGTCCATCTCTACACCAAATAACATCCTTCACTGCTAAAAAAGGCCCACTTTCGCTACAACTTGTACTAATGACGTCACCACTGACGTCACAGATGCTATAAATATCCCTGAAATCAGGGTCTATACTCCGAGAGCTACAACATGATACCCCACACGACGCATTCGCAACGCGGATGGTCCATCTCTACACCAAATACCTTCCTGCACTGCCCCAAAAGGCTCACTTTAGCTAATACTCCTCCTGATGACGTCATCGATGACGTCACAGATACTTCGGACATGCCTCAATTCGGAATGTACACCCCGAGAGCTACAAAATGACACCTCACACGACGCATTCGGACTAAGGATGGTGCATCTCCACACCAAACTCACCCTCACGCACCCACAAAATGTCCACTTTCGCTACTACTCGTACCGATGACGTCATCAATGACGTCACAGATGACGCGGACACCCCTCAAATCGGAATGTACATCCCGAGAACTACAAGATGACACCTTCGAGGACGCATTCGAACCGTGAATAGCCCATCTCGACCCCAAATAACTTCCTTCGCTGCCCCAAAATGGCCACTTTACTTACAACCAACTGCGCATGCGCAGATTAACGCGACATGCATTCAAAAACACACCATTCTGACTCTACCCCACACAAGCTTCACTTTGACACCTCACACGACCCATTCGAACCGTGATTAGCTCATCTCTAACCCAAACACACCCCTACATAGCACCCAAAATGCCTGTTTTCTATACTACGGCCAGACTGCGCATGCGCAGACTATTGAACACGGACGAAGCATTAGCGTAGTCAAGTGCTCCTCCACGAGAGCTTCAAAATAAGACCTCACTCGACCCCATTGGACCATGAGTGGCCCACCTAGACTCCAACATGTCCACCCCGTATGGGCCTATACACCCATAGCCATGCAGTATAGGCCTATGGGCCTACCCAGGCCTCGATGACTTTTTTCAAAAATTTCACCGATTCGCTCCGCAACACTTCCTATCGTGTTCTAAATGACGAGACGAGTAAAACGAGACCCCCACAACCCTACCGCAAATGTATAGAAGTGGGTTTCCCAGTAGGATAAACATTGAACCTATACCCCAGTATGGGTCTATATGGAGCTCGGTGACTTTTTTCAAAAATTTCACCGATTCGCACGGGGACACTTCCTATCATGTTCTAAATGACGAGACGAGTAAAACGAGACCCCACAACCCTACCGCAAATGCATGGAAGTACGTTTCCCAGGGGGACAAACATCGGTCCTATACCCTCAGTATGGGACTATATGAGGCTATATCGTACTTTTTCAAAAATTTCACCGATTCGCACGGGGACACTTCCTATCATGTTCTAAATGACGAGACGAGTAAAACGAGACCCCACAACACTACCGCAAATGCATAGAAGTACGTTTCCCAGGGGGACAAACATCGGTCCTATACCCTCAATATGGGACTATATGGGGCTCGGTGACTTTTTTCAAAAATTTCACCGATTCGCACGGGGACACTTCCTATCATGTTCTAAATGACGAGACGAGTAAAACGAGACCCCACAACCCTACCGCAAATGCATAGAAGTACGTTTCCCAGGGGACAAACATCGGTCCTATACCCTCAGTATGGGACTATATAAGGCTATATCGTACTTTTTCAAAAATTTCACCGATTCGCACGGGGACACTTCCTATCATGTTCTAAATGACGAGACGAGTAAAACGCAACCCCACAACCCTACCGCAAATGCATAGAAGTGGGTTTCCCAGTAGGATAAACATTGAACCTATACCCCAGTATGGGTCTATATGGGGCTCGGTGACTTTTTTCAAAAATTTCACCGATTCGCACGGGGACACTTCCTATCATGTTCTAAATGACGAGACGAGTAAAACGAGACCCCACAACCTATATCGCAAATGTGGAGAAGTAGGTTTCCCAGGATGGTCCTATACCTCCCATACCCCATATAGGCATTTTCCCGTAATTTAGGATAAAGTCCGTATTCCGTATTTTTTTCAGGAAAATTTTTACATACACCCACCCTGGAACTAGGGAAAGATAACTCTGTTGATAGACAAGCCCCGTTAAGCCCGGCGACCTATATACCCCTCATATCCCATATAGGCATTTTCCCAGGTTTTTCGACAAAGTCCGTGTTCCGTATTTTTTTTTTCAGGAAAAATTTTACATGCACCCACCCAGCCATCAAATACCCCTTCACCTAGGCTTCACGTTGATACCTCACTCGACCCCATTCGACCATTAGGGGCTCCCCTAGATGCCAAAACGTCTATTTTCATACCCTTGGGCCACCGCGCATGCGCAGAATGACCCTAATTCAACCCCACACCCAGTCCATCCGATGCCCCTTCATGAATGCTTCACTTTGATACCTCACTCGATCCCATTGGACCATTAGGGGCTCCCCTAGCTCCAAAAAGGCTATTTTCATGCCCTTGGCCCACCGCGCATGCGCAGAAGGCCGATATGTCAACCCCACGCCCAGTCCATCAGATGCCCCTTCACGAATGCTTCACTTTGATACCTCACTCGACCCCATTGGACCATTAGGGGCTCCCCTAGCTCCAAAACGTCTATTTGCATACCCTTGGGTCACCGCGCATGCGCAGAATGCCGATATTTCAACCCCACGCCCAGTCCATCAGATGCCCCTTCACGAATGCTTCACTTTGATACCTCCTACGACTCCATTGGCCCATTAGGGACTCCCTAGCTCCAAAACCGCTATTTCCATACCCTTGGGCCACCGCGCATGCGCAGAATGCCGATATTTCAACCCCACACCCAGCCCATCAGATGCTCCTTCACGAATGCTTCACATCGATACCTCACTCGACCCGATTGGTCCATTAGGGCTTCCCTAGCTCCAAAACGTCTATTTCCATACCCTTGGGCCTCCGCGCATGCGCAGAATGCCGATAGTTCAACCCCGCGCCCAGCCCATTAGATGACCCTTCATGAATGCTTCACTTTGATACCTCACTCGACCCCATCGGTCAACTAGGGGCTCCCATAGCTCCAAAAAGGCTATTTTCATACCCTTCGGCCGCCGCGCATGCGCAGAAGGCCGATATGTCAACCCCACACCCAACCCATTAGATGCCCCTTCACCTAAGCTTCACTTTGATACCTCACTCGACCCCATCGGACCATTTTATCTAGGGACTACTTTTTCTCCGCGGAAGCTTTTTCTCGAGACCGAATCACCGCCAAAACCGCATCACCGCGCATGAATACATTTTTTTTTTTTTGCCGGAACTTTTTTTTTTTTTGCACACCTCCCCCACCTCCCCCAATAACCCCCCAATGCCCGAGTTGTCTCCCTTGCATCCATAGTGTAGAGATGGCAACTGTGACGTCACAGAGGTCATATGCAAATTTTTGGGGTCAATGAGCCTCAGATCACTCTTTATCCACTACTCACGCATGTACATATATTTCACCATTAAACAGCACTTGACACCTGATCCAAACACGATGTATCTTGTATGGGTGATAAATAATGTCTTCGCATATATACGTATAGACATACAGGTACGAAAGCACATATGTGTACATAATAAATATATAAATATATATTCACACACATACACGTATACATTACGGTTGTAGGTATATATATGCATAGATCTAATTCATGGTATCATACATGACGGACTTACCCGAGTTGGGAACCCTAAATTAATGCTAGAATCTCACTGCGCGAACAATAATCTTCATTCTGTCGTTCGACAGAGAACTGCATGGAGTAACTAGTCCCATCACACTATGATTTACAGTTCGCAGACCTTCCGCCATGATTGTTGTGATGCCTCGTTTTCGATCTCACACTTGACGAGATCGATCAGCCATTCGGGAAACAATGGAAATCAACGAAGTATAGCAACAATTCGGGAGATGCACAAGTGCAGTCACGTGGTACATTTTGGGCGAGTTCCAGCCGACGGCATATGGGAATATGATATATATGATATGTCCTGTAAGTTTGGAATTAATTTACCTGTTGTTATAGTTATGTGAATTTTGTACTGTGTCAGTCATTGACGCTTGTACAATAAATAATTATCTTATCTTATGGGACGTAACCTGCAAGAGATTTGACGGTCGCGAAAATAACATTGAAGTCAATGAGAATTATTTTTAAAACGAAGTTTTGCAGTTTGATTCTGGTAGATAATATTTCAGAAGGACATTAGCTTTCGAGCGAGACAACTTGTACAATTTTCACTCATATGGAACAGACGCTGTCAACGAAAAACTAGCATGCTCCATGCCAAACGACCGGAACTCACCCAACAGGACATCGACACATGAGAAAGAGGCGAATAGCCTCGTGTGAGCCTGACTGATCACCGCAGATAAACACCAAATAAAATAGAGAATTTCATACGAAGCTTTATTAGATTTGAATCATGATCGAACATTAGAGGATATATTCAGTGCATGGAAAAACAGCCTATTCGAAAAAATAAAACGTAAAAAAATCCATCTATATATCGGCTTTCCCGGCGACGTAATGTCAGCCTGACTAGTGTAGGCGCTGTTGTTGTCTGACAAGTCGAAATCCGACGAAGGATTTATTCGGCAACTTGAACTACTGAACTGACAAATAGTTTTGATAAAACTACTCCTGTATTAGAGTTGAGAATTCCGTATTCGCTTCAAATTTAGGAAAAATCGTATAAAGCTTTGAAGCACATGTTCACATTCTCGTCTCGCGAGACTCCCTACTGCGAGAAAGAGTCTCACGGGTAAATGGGAGCCATCCCCCCCAAAATTTGGGGGGTGAATAGGCGGCGTATGATTTTCACCCGTCTGTATCCGGCTTGTCATTGACCTGCTGACTCCGCCGAGTTAGAAGCGAATTGCTAAACATAACGTGGGCTAT
Source organism: Hanleya hanleyi (assembly GCA_036873755.1). Lineage (NCBI taxonomy): Eukaryota > Metazoa > Mollusca > Polyplacophora > Lepidopleurida > Hanleyidae > Hanleya > Hanleya hanleyi. The sequence goes on from JAVTVY010021021.1 coordinate 65,967, forward strand.
ATAATTGGGAAATGACTCTTTCCGTTTCGGAGCATATCAATCGCGAACAAATTATTGTCGGTATGTATTATTGGCCGTGAAAGCGAGTTATCTAATACAGGAAGTAGTTCGCACAGTTCCGATCAAGAAAACAATATGGCTGCGCCCATGCCAGCTGGCCACGGTGAGAGAGAAACGGGTAATTTCATCGAAGCGCTGGAATTCGCTAAGAGAAAGCTGGGTGTTTGTGTCACCTTGAAAGAAAAACAAGTAGAGGCACTGACGGCAGCTTACAACGGCAGAGACTGTATTGCTGTTCTACCTACAGGCTATGGGAAAAGCTTGATATTTCAACTTCTACCATGGGTTCTGCAGAAGCGGCATGGCCTGGATATGCCTATGATAACTTTCGTTGTTTCGCCCCTGAATTCAATAATGCAAGACCAGGTTGTAAGTATTCATTTTAACAATGCCACAATTTTCCTCCTCTATTTATTTGTATCCAACTTTAGCTTCATTCAATCGTACACGTTTTATGGGTTGGGATAAGGCCTACTTATAAAAAAAAAAAAATTATAATAATTTTGTGTAAAAAAAACGTTATGAGAAAGGGTGCTCCCCCCCCCCCAACTCAGAAAATCGAGCAAAAATGCAGCCGATGGCGCTGGCATCTGAGATGTACATATTGATCAGCTGTTTCTAATCACATGTGGATTGCTCATCATTTGAATTTGCATGTTGTCTGTCAAGCGAGTCGCGTGTGTGGTCATATGATCACTTGGAAAATAGTCCCGGTCGAGCGAGTGATTTCATGCTGCCTCGCTTTGAGATTGGAGATTCAAAAATGTCACCAGTTTACATGAGAGTGGCTTTGGTCTCCCGCGGGTTGACACGGCTCTCTTTGAGAATGCACATGTTCACTGTCAGGTATCCGCACATTTCCGCACATTTCCTTTTTCTATTCGCCAGGCAGCTAGTTTTGCCACATATATGCATATTTTAGGGATATTCAAAACTATATTTTATTCATCAGCACAGTGGCTAGTAAGTTTTTCATCACTTTTCTCCCTGACAGCTAAAAAAATTTCGTCTTTCAAAACGCAATTTTTTCATGCGGTACTGAACCGCATGCACAGCATGCTAAGTCGACAGCCAGTCTATTCGTGAGATGTCTTCTCATCGAAGCAAGGCCAACGCCGTAGCTCTGCATGGTCAAAGTTTGCGAAGTTGAACTTTCTATTTCCGGGAACTACGGGGAGACTCTATCCTTGTTTATAATCCCCATAATTAATGCAGAGATCACAATTAAACCTGTTATAAGCCTCACTGATTCGAGTCAGGAAAATAAGAATGTCTTTTGTTCTAGGCCAAGCGTTCATCAGAGTACCGAATATATAACTGTTCAGAGGTCAACATTTCTCTCCTGCCTCGCACCACGTGGCGCTATTGGCATGCTTATACAAATTACAATCAGTACATTTGGTAAACATCATTTGTTTAACTTTACCGGTTTCTAAGCCATTCTGTCAGCCATTCAACATTATTCACAGGCATATAACTTTGCATCCATTCATTTATTTCTCCTTCCAATTGTATTTTTTTGTCACTAACAACATTACGCCAAAAAATCGGGGAAATAATATTTTGGTTAACTATGGTATATTGTACCATGGTTCATCTTTACCATGGTATTACCATAGTTGAACAGAGTAACCATGGTACATTGAACCATGGTACATCTGTACCATGGTATTACCATGGTAGTACCATGCAAACCATGGTACATTCTGTTGTAAACCATGGTATTTTTTTACAAGGGCTGGCAATTCAAATTGCATTTTTCTTAAATTGAAATTTGTAATTTCGAAATTGAAGTAAATTCAAATATCAATTTGTAGTTTGTAACATTCTTATTGGCGTAAACCAAAACGGCGAACCGGCCGGGTTTCACATAACCCTTGTTTTTTTTCCAATGTTGGAATTTTAACACCATTCTCTTAAAGGTGAAATGCAAAGGTTTTCATATTTCCCTATTTATATTCTTCGCGGGCTAGTTAATGATGGAAATATCAGCCCAAATACTCTGTTTGGTTTTATTTGAAGTATTTTGTCTCCTGGTAGCTTTTGAAAAGTGCTTCAAAATTGGCATCTCAAGCCCGGCCCTTGTTTGACGTTCGTTTGTGACGTCACATCAGACCATCTGGCTGGGCGTCAGGGTGCATTCCACACCTAAATGATGTGCGGCTAAAACAGGCATGGGTTCGAATCTTCGGCCACAAATTGATAAAAAATCTTTAACAAAAACCCCGTAAAAGTATATATTTTCTAAACGGGCACACCCGTGCCATTATTTCAGAAGACTTGTGAGCTATTGAAATTGAATAGAAAATACGTACAATCCTCCTTAAACCTTCTTCAACTTTTCTGAAAAACTCCATAAAATATATGAAAATGTGTCAAATTCTAACCGCAACCCAGAGAAAACGTATGAAATGATTTTCTTTTCATGTATGTTAAAGTGTTTCCCGTCCAGAGAACAATTTAAAATGGAGAAAAAAACAGGGGGTCGACCTACTCGTTTTTTGTAAAATTTTATCGCCATAAAGGAATCATCATTTTCGCTTGCCGAAAAAGGGCGGATTTTGGCCCGCCAGATATTCAATTCCGGACACGATTGACTCTGTAGTGGCGAGTGGGTGCGATAAACAAGCAATTGTTATATCCTCGTTTGAAGAAATGGTTCCGTCCAGCAGGATGATACTATAGATATCAGCTAGTAGAAAGGTAAGAAGAATTACCATGCTGTCAAAATCGGGCGTCCTTCCTTATTATAAAATTAGGGAGGGGCCATTTGTGCGAAACCGTGGCCTAGTGTGGAGTGCACCCTTAAGGCTAGGGTGTTTTCTCAGAAATTCTGTTCTCCAGGCTATGACAATGTAGGAGTGTTTGCGAGTTTCTTGGTATGCGACACTTGCTTGTAGTATGCAGTTTTATCGGATATCCCGCCAATCACTTTCCCCCTACCCCATCTTTGGTTTTGCGACTTTTGCTGAAAAATCACGAGTTTACGAGCTCAATAAGAATATCATAGCATTATGCATTGACCGTGACAATCAGACCGATGTACAAAGATCGGGAGTGGTGACCAGCTTTCGAATGAGGCATCAGGAGCAAAATAAACGCAAAAATAGCTGAAATTCGAGCCAAATTGTCAAGAATTTTTCATTCCGACTTTTCCAAAAGATTGGGGGTTGGGAGTACAAACTTCGAGATAAAAGGGACAAAACCAGAATAATACGCTCTCATTCACTCTAGATCAGGGTGTTGGTGTGATCCGTATTGAAAATTAATCACTTTGACATTCACAATGACAATAATAGAACATACAGGTCACTAATCGTAACACACATGCCTAACCAAGGGGAGGTAATTCTGTATAGGTCTAAATAGCATATATGCAAGGCCAATGCTATCATACCATGTAGTATGCATAGAATCGAAACATTTCTGACTAAGATGAACGATCTTTACGATCCTGTTCCATATCAAGTCATTACAAGGTCAGAATAAGTGCTTTTATCGAGTGTAGTGTAGGTGGACATACAATATTTGGCCTACTCGTGTATTATAACCGCGCAATGGAGCCTACATTAAGGGTGCATTCCACACCTAAATGATGTGCGGCTAAAACAGGCATGGGTTCGAATCTTCGGCCACAAATTGATAAAAAATCTTTAACAAAAACCCCGTAAAAGTATATATTTTCTAAACGGGCACACCCGTGCCATTATTTCAGAAGACTTGTGAGCTATTGAAATTGAATAGAAAATACGTACAATCCTCCTTAAACCTTCTTCAACTTTTCTGAAAAACTCCATAAAATATATGAAAATGTGTCAAATTCTAACCGCAACCCAGAGAAAACGTATGAAATGATTTTCTTTTTATGTATGTTAAAGTGTTTCCCGTCCAGAGAACAATTTAAAATGGAGAAAAAAACAGGGGGTCGACCTACTCGTTTTTTGTAAAATTTTATCGCCATAAAGGAATCATCATTTTCGCTTGCCGAAAAAGGGCGGATTTTGGCCCGCCAGATATTCAATTCCGGACACGATTGACTCTGTAGTGGCGAGTGGGTGCGATAAACAAGCAATTGTTATATCCTCGTTTGAAGAAATGGTTCCGTCCAGCAGGATGATACTATAGATATCAGCTAGTAGAAAGGTAAGAAGAATTACCATGCTGTCAAAATCGGGCGTCCTTCCTTATTATAAAATTAGGGAGGGGCCATTTGTGCGAAACCGTGGCCTAGTGTGGAGTGCACCCTTAAGGCTAGGGTGTTCTCTCAGAAATTCTGTTCTCCAGGCTATGACAATGTAGGAGTGTTTGCGAGTTTCTTGGTATGCGACACTTGCTTGTAGTATGCAGTTTTATCGGATATCCCGCCAATCACTTTCCCCCTACCCCATCTTTGGTTTTGCGACTTTTGCTGAAAAATCACGAGTTTACGAGCTCAATAAGAATATCATAGCATTATGCATTGACCGTGACAATCAGACCGATGTACAAAGATCGGGAGTGGTGACCAGCTTTCGAATGAGGCATCAGGAGCAAAATAAACGCAAAAATAGCTGAAATTCGAGCCAAATTGTCAATAATTTTTCATTCCGACTTTTCCAAAAGATTGGGGGTTGGGAGTACAAACTTCGAGATAAAAGGGACAAAACCAGAATAATACGCTCTCATTCACTCTAGATCAGGGTGTTGGTGTGATCCGTATTGAAAATATAATCACTTTGACATTCACAATGACAATAATAGAACATACAGGTCACTAATCGTAACACACATGCCTAACCAAGGGGAGGTAATTCTGTATAGGTCTAAATAGCATATATGCAAGGCCAATGCTATCATACCATGTAGTATGCATAGAATCGAAACATTTCTGACTAAGATGAACGATCTTTACGATCCTGTTCCATATCAAGTCATTACAAGGTCAGAATAAGTGCTTTTATCGAGTGTAGTGTAGGTGGACATACAATATTTGGCCTACTCGTGTATTATAACCGCGCAATGGAGCCTACATTAAGGGTGCATTCCACACCTAAATGATGTGCGGCTAAAACAGGCATGGGTTCGAATCTTCGGCCACAAATTGATAAAAAATCTTTAACAAAAAACCCGTAAAAGTATATATTTTCTAAACGGGCACACCCGTGCCATTATTTCAGAAGACTTGTGAGCTATTGAAATTGAATAGAAAATACGTACAATCCTCCTTAAACCTTCTTCAACTTTTCTGAAAAACTCCATAAAATATATGAAAATGTGTCAAATTCTAACCGCAACCCAGAGAAAACGTATGAAATGATTTTCTTTTTATGTATGTTAAAGTGTTTCTCGTCCAGAGAACAATTTAAAATGGAGAAAAAAACAGGGGGTCGACCTACTCGTTTTTTGTAAAATTTTATCGCCATAAAGGAATCATCATTTTCGCTTGCCGAAAAAGGGCGGATTTTGGCCCGCCAGATATTCAATTCCGGACACGATTGACTCTGTAGTGGCGAGTGGGTGCGATAAACAAGCAATTGTTATATCCTCGTTTGAAGAAATGGTTCCGTCCAGCAGGATGATACTATAGACATCAGCTAGTAGAAAGGTAAGAAGAATTACCATGCTGTCAAAATCGGGCGTCCTTCCTTATTATAAAATTAGGAGGGGCCATTTGTGCGAAACCGTGGCCTAGTGTGGAGTGCACCCTTAAGGCTAGGGTGTTTTCTCAGAAATTCTGTTCTCCAGGCTATGACAATGTAGGAGTGTTTGCGAGTTTCTTGGTATGCGACACTTGCTTGTAGTATGCAGTTTTATCGGATATCCCGCCAATCACTTTCCCCCTACCCCATCTTTGGTTTTGCGACTTTTGCTGAAAAATCACGAGTTTACGAGCTCAATAAGAATATCATAGCATTATGCATTGACCGTGACAATCAGACCGATGTACAAAGATCGGGAGTGGTGACCAGCTTTCGAATGAGGCACCAGGAGCAAAATAAACGCAAAAATAGCTGAAATTCGAGCCAAATTGTCAATAATTTTTCATTCCGACTTTTCCAAAAGATTGGGGGTTGGGAGTACAAACTTCGAGATAAAAGGGACAAAACCAGAATAATACGCTCTCATTCACTCTAGATCAGGGTGTTGGTGTGATCCGTATTGAAAATTAATCACTTTGACATTCACAATGACAATAATAGAACATACAGGTCACTAATCGTAACACACATGCCTAACCAAGGGGAGGTAATTCTGTATAGGTCTAAATAGCATATATGCAAGGCCAATGCTATCATACCATGTAGTATGCATAGAATCGAAACATTTCTGACTAAGATGAA
>JAVTVY010021024.1:0-70390 GCA_036873755.1 Hanleya hanleyi
ACTGTCGGATATAGAATTTTCAATGGATGTGAATCCACTAAGGGAATCACTGAGTATCACAGCACGGATTGGTTTGTGTTCAATGATCCATTCGAGAGCTTTAATTATAGCAATCACTTCACTAGTGTATGCAGTCATATTGTCTGGAAGTTGGAAGCCATTTTGTATGTTGAGCTCAGGTATAACAAAAGCTGATCCTGTGTTATTACTTGTGTTTGATCCGTCTGTATAAATTTTTAAGTATTTTTTTCATTTTTGGTTGATATATTCAAGGGTGGTGGATCTTATAAAATCTGGGTTGTCCTTCGTTGTGAGGTAGTCGTGTATACTTGTGTCCACGTGGAGCGACTCTAATTCCCAGGGTGGTCTAGTGATTTTGTCCGTGTAGCAGATGTGTGCGCTGGGTATTTCGTGTTCTTGAAATATGTTATTTACGGTATAACCGAGGGGGGCGGAGTCTTTTCCCAGTTTTTCTCCAGATATTCATATTCACTTTTATCTTCAAAAAATTTGTGGCATGGGTGATTATCGCCCTTAGCTCTAGTTTTTCCTGCATATTTCAATGCCAGTTCCTCTCGTCTTAAGCGAAGAGGTTTCTTATCGGTTCTGTATGACAAAAGAGATGATTACAATTTCGACATCGTAAACTATCCCTGTCTGGACAGTAATATTCCAGTGGGACCTGCATATGGCGTATACATTACAACATATATAAGGGAAGTGGGAAGAGGTTCTGAAAATTCTAAAGCACATACCAAGAATCTAACGATTCGTGATATATATTGTATCTCAGGTACGCTTTTATTGTACCTGTTCATGTGGCAACATGGATGATATGACCACACGGCCCCTAGCACCGGCATAAGCGGTATTAGATACAAATCAAGAGAGCTATGATGGAAATGCTCTGACAAGTCGTATACTGGTAATTGGTGAGCTGTGACAGCTCGTACATTGGAGATTGGTGAGCTGTATCGTCGTCAGATGTAAATCACGGCAATTAACACAAAAGACTAGTCTGTAAGGCCCGATGTCGACCCAGCATCAACTTCCCACAAATACCAACATATATCAAAGACCAAAAGGTCTGTACAGGGGGCGAGCCTCGGGGACGAAACGTCCACCAGCAGAATCTCGCTATATACAGGTAAAAATTACAACACATATAAGGGAAGTGCCGACATACTGACTGCGTCATATGACTTCACAGAATAGTCTTCTGGTAAACCCATTCTAAAGCACATACCAAGTAGCTATCATGCCTAGTAGCATTTGCTAGATCCTGTGTTAAATGTGACGATTTTAATCAACGTCACAAAACACTGTTGCGGAAACTTATAAAACAGGGCTACACCACCAAGCGCCTCCACTCAAAGTTTTTCAAATTTGGAGATACATATCGCATGCTGATAGCAAAATACGAGCGTAGCGTGCAAGATCTATGGCATTACGTTTCGTAACTTGTGTCTAACTCCGTTTAACCCGGGGCTAGGGGCCGTATGAACCCATGTACTTCAAGATCCTCAAGGTACTCATATGAACAGTCACAATCAAAGCGTGACTGAGATAATCATTCTTTAGATGACGACTTTACAACGAATATTATGGATTAAAAATAATGATCAGCGATACGGATTTGATATTTTTGGAACATCATGATGCCTTGCCGGCATCATTAAAACTGTTGACCGCTTCTCTCTTGCAGGAAACTATGATTATATATACTATGATTGTCTTTTTGAATTTGGTGCTAATACTGTTATATGGAATAGGTCTTTGGATTATGGACGCGGATATTCTCTAATGGACGACGGCTGAAGTATGAATGACGGACTAGACGCTTGTAATCTATTTGAAGACTACATAAGGCGGTTCCCTTGAAAGCTCCGGTAACTATTTTTAGTGCAGAATATTGAATGCTATTTATTCTTTTTAGTTGTGTTTTACATGCTGATTGGTAGGCGATGGACCCGTAATCTATTTTTGACCTGGCTAGTGTTTGGTATAATTTATCAGAATATATTTACTCGCTCCACAGTTTGTCCCAGACACACACCTCATGGTTCAGGTCTTTATTGCACCGAAGAACCAGTTGGTCGATGTGGTCTTTCCATGCTAGTTTTCTGTCAAAGATCATACCAAGATACTTAACACTATATTTAAATTCAATTTTCTGACCTCCTATAGTGTTAGCTTAACGTCAACGTATTTATTGTTTGAGAATATAATACTCGTTGTTTTGAGGGCGAAAAATTTGAAGTCCCATTTATCTGCCCAGCCGCTAATTGTATCTAGTGTATTTTGCATTATACCTGTCAGGTTTTTTTATGGAGCGTGCGGTTTTCCAGAGAGCAGAATCATCAGCAAATCTCTACAGTGGAAATGCCCTGTGGGCTTTTACCAATGGCACAAACGAACTTCATCTCCCCCACATCCTCTGTTATACCACAGGTGGCTTCATTAATCTTTGCCTGGATCGTTTATGCTTGTGGTTGCTCTGGGGATGAACACGTTTTGATATCGTGGACACATCCTGTATTATCCATTAACGACGAGTCATTTCTAAGCATCAAAGATCGTATACCGCTGTTACATTGATAAGCAAGCAACAATTAATTCAGGGTTAATGACAGAGACAATGTGCCGGATATTCACAGAAAACACCTTCCGTTGTCAGAAACATCAGAACGGAAACGACCGTACATGCAAACAAGCAGCCAGAGGATGCTAGGTCCCCTGCCGAAATAGCAGCAATATTTTTTAGCATTGTTCGTCTCCTTGGATATACATGAGGGAGGCAACTGCTGCTTTATAGACGTTGGATGCGGAAGGGTCTTTGTGCCTTTCCAAGTTTTAAGATCAACTCAGAACGGTTGACTGAAAGTTGATTGCTTCTGTAATATAGTTTCCATGCAGTGAAGCATGGAATTTATGTAACCGAGAAGCAACCCCAAGTGACATCTCAAGGCATTATTTGCAAACCAAATTTGACGATAAGCTGAAGGCATCCTCAACCTATTACCTGGAAACCAAATTGTAAATTCGCCACCAGGTATCACCACCTGTATGTGGATCAGCATGAAAAACAATGCCAAACGAGAAATTGAGATGAGGTACCTACACACCAAATTTGGAATGAATCGATCAAGGTTTTCAGAAGTTATTGTCTGGAAACACTTTATTTAGCTTTCAGGTGGTGCCCCCTGTACACGAATCGACACGAAAAACATTCTCAAGCCAGACCTTGAGGCAAGGTACCCACACACCAAATTTGGAAAGAATCCTTAAGGTTTTCAACTTGGCCCCAACCAGAGGCGGATTTGGCACGAGAAACAATTCCAAGCAGCCAAGATCTATAGACAAGGGACCCACTTACCAATACAATACGAAGCTGCGCATCTGAAAACCCCTCGGCTCTGGGCGCCAGCCATTCATAATGTATTCAATTTGAATCAAGATGTCAGGAACACCAAGCAGTCAAGTGACAAATATACAGATTATCAAAAATTTTGCAATCAGAAATGGCCCCTAAGATTTCCATCCAATCAGAGAAACCGGTATTCATTACATAAATCTCTTGATGCATCGATAATGTATAACAAATTTTACATTGAGCATTGAACAATATCAGAGATAGAGATCATTAATGATTTTGCATAAATTAAAGATGGCCGCCAAGGTTTTCGGTCAATCAGGTCCCGATTCAAAGTATCTGGATGTATCGATGATGTATACCAACTTTCATATAAAACAATTGAATGGTAACCGAGATATGTATGATTATCGATTTCGCATAAATTAAAGATGGCCTCCAGGGTTTCCAGCTAATCAGAAAAGCCTGTATCGATGATGTATATCAAATTTCGTATTGAACAGTTGAATGGTTTCCGAGATATGGATCTTTATCCATTTTGCATAAAATTAAAGATGGCTGCCAATCAGGTCCCAATTCAACAGGCTTCTGGTTCTTGACTAGGTAAATAAGCATACCAAATTTGGAATTCATCAGTGGAACTGTTTTCCGGCTATCTCGCTCACGAACGGACGTACGGACAGACGGACGTAAAAGGCGACGACAATACCCCATGGCCAAAATTGTCCGAGGGGTAAAAACATGGGTCTGTGCCTGACAAATTGAAACCTTTTGGAGTTGCAATTCATGACGGGTGGCAGAATTATACCAATATTGCAGACTACACACAAATTTCAACTTTCTGCCAATGCTCAAACACAATATATGAGGGTCGGGCGAGGACTAGTTTGGGAGATAGAGAGTGCGGCTCGGCACCCTGAGGGTGGGGACATGCTCTCCTTGAGGGTAGTGGTGGTGTGCTGACATGAAAGCCATAGATAGCTCCCTCTGCATGAACAACCGCACTGACAACTGCATGCCATCATCTGTCAGTCTGAAGACCAGCAAGGTTGAATTCAATTCAATTCAGGATATTGATCATATGCACAGTGTGCACCCGAAATTTAGGTACTCAGTTGTAATTAATTTAGGAAGTGACATGTGTGGACACAAATGGTTCGTGCAGAAGCTTTAGGGGGCAAGGCTTTGGTGTAAGACCTCCCATTGAAAAGGTAATATCCTGGACAAAAGACTGACAATACAACTTGCAGCAGATCCTTTGTCAATTATATTTCGTGAGTCTTACACCAAATCGTTGCCCTTTAGGGTAAATCATATGATGTGGAATGCAATTATTTGGGCAAGGCTTTGGTGTAAGACCTCCCATTGAAAAGGTAATATCCTGGACAAAAGACTGACAATACAACTTGCAGCAGATCCTTTGTCAATTATATTTCGTGAGTCTTACACCAAATCGTTGCCCTTTAGGGTAAATCATATGATGTGGAATGCAATTATTTGATAGCAAAATTGAAGGAAATGTTGTCCTTCATTTAAGATGACACGAAATTCAAAAACCAGGGGTTCAGTACTGCGAAGATTTCCCCGCCAGTTATTTCATATTATACGTCTGAAATAAAATATGGTTCATGCAAAAGCTTTAGGGTAAATCATATGATGTGGAATAGAATGATTTCATAGCAAAATTGAAGGCTCATTTTAACAGGAACGAACAAGAAGAAGAGAAACTCAGTGGCGCCACCTTCAGGCAGATGTTGCTGAAATGCAATACCGACTGGCGTCATGTCGCAAGGAATGTGTATGCCGAATTTTGGAAGAATCCAACAAAGCGTTAGGAAGTTATTGCTTGCGAAAAATTCTAACAGACATTCAAGTAGTATAGTCACGGGATTTAAAGCCAGTTTGACATACTTATTTGTTCCCCCGGGTAAAATTTAAGGGGGAACTTTGTGAGGCTCTCTACGGGTGGGGTATGTGGCAGAGCTCTTGGTGGGACCTTTTAACATCCGGAAAGTACACATAAACTGATGACGTCATCACGATAGTATTCCACACATGACGTCAGATCGTAAAGCAGTCCCAAATACGTGGGAAGCCGGGGGAAAATTCTCCAGGTCGCTGCATGGTTCCACTGGGTCGAATCAGGCTCTCTTCAGTCAGGTCTTGGGTGTTTTCACACAATAAATAAATAAATAAAAAGCGGAACACGGATTGTCCCCGAAAATATAAAAAGCGGAACACGGACTTTACCCCTACAATAGGGGAAAACTCCTATCAACCCTGTCTCAAAGGGCGAATATCGGTCCCTGGCTTATCGGGGTCTGCCTATCAAGTCATGGGTGGGTGCATGTAAAATGCGGATTTGTCCCCGAAAATATAAAAAGCGGAACACGGACTTTACCGCTACAATAGGGGCTTGTATTATACAATATACGGGAAAATACCTGTATGGGGGGTGGTAATTTTTGTTTGTGAATCGGGTCCGACTGGACTAATGTATCGTCCGTTTTCATCATTTTGCGCTGGCCGTCGTATAGAAAGCAGGCATTCTGGGGATTCGTGGAGGTTTGTTGAGTGATTGAGGTCCCATACCTGGTCAAATGGACCGTGTGGGGTATCAGTTTTACATCCGGGTCCTCATCTTACATTTAGGAGTAGTATAGAAAGCAACAATTTTGGGGCCCCGAGCTCCGAGCTACCGACTACTCCATCCCCGAGCTCCGAGCTCCCGTCGTTACGCCTTAACGCCCGTCGTTACGCCTTAACGCCCTAGCATAACGCCTTGACGCCATGATATACACAAATGAAAGAAAAACAACAACAACAATGATGAGAGATGAGAGAACAACAACAACATGGTTTTTTTTCATATGGTTTATTCTCCCCTCCAGTACATCCTACCCACGCTGGGGGAACCGCGTTGGGTATGTTTACAATTCAAGAAGACTCTTGTCCAATCAGAGGCCGCCATTTGGCGCTGTATCAGTCATATTCGTTCTTGCCCGTTACTGCGTTAGATGTATTCTCGGCTGCTCTTGTCCAATCAGAAGTCGCCGTTTCAGAAACTTTCATCTTTGCTCGGTGTGACCTAATCGTCGTCGGGCAGGCCTGGATATTGTTTGGGCAGCATGTCCCGAAAGAGTTGTTTGCGCATCCTGATCGCATTTTCCAGGGCCTCAGTGGGTGGTAGCCCCATATCCTCTTCCAAGTGACGCTTGGTCTTCATGATGGACCTGTGCGTGGGGTCGCCTTTCATTTCAAGCGGTAGTAAGGTATACTGTTCATAGATCGTCATGGCTGTTTTCCTGATGCAGGGGCGCATTTGGGTGTACGCCTGTTGTAAGTTATCTTGTCCGGCGTTCTCGATCGCTGCAGCATGAGTATTGATAGCTGCTGTCACAATACGATCCCAGAAGGAAGGTTCTGCCTCACTTTCCTGGTATGTAGGCTGACTATCTGAGGTCAAGCTCTCCGTATCAGTATATAGACTCTCAGCAATATCACTTTCCGGGGATGTAGGCTGGCTATCTGAGGTCAAGCTCTCCTTATCAGTAGATAGACTCTCATCAATTTCTGTATCGGCTTCTTGTGCCTCGGAGTCTTCAATCCCATGTATATTTTTCTCGTGTCGCATCATATCGTAACGTCTGGTGAACGTGCGTTGGCACTCAGAGCAAGTATAAGCCATATTGATGGTTGAACGTCGACTGTGCGTGTTTTGGCAATACACTTGCTTTTATAGACAGTAACGCCCGTCAACGCTTAGCTTAACGCTTCAACGCCCTGGTGAACTAGCTCAGAAGCTCTGATTTTCATGGAATTGCCACCAATACATCGAAATGCAGTGACGCCCGTCAACGCCCGTCGTTACGCCTTAACGCCCGTCTCAACGCCCGTCAACACCCGTCGTTACGCCTTAACACCCGTCTCAATACCTTAACGCCCTATCTTTACGCCTTAACGCCCGTCTCAGCGCCTTAACGAGCGATAAAGGGCTTTTGGAGGCCGATTAACCTTTGACCTCTGAGTGCACTTTCGGTCACGTGACCGGAAGTGACCTTTGACCAGGTGACCGGAAGTGACCTTTGAGCCTGCGATGCTCGGAAGTGACGTCATCGTCCGCAGGCGCACACACATATTCCGCCACCACCATCACCACCACCACCACCACCGTCACCACCGGGCGTTGACGGGCGTCAACGCCCGGTGGTGGTGGTGGGAGCTCCCGTGTGGCAGAGCTCTTGGACCGGAGCTCTTGGAGCTCCAAGCCTGTGGAGCTCAGAGCTCGGAAGTGACATTTGCATATGATCTCTGTGAGGTCACTTCCGCTTCCGTTCACTGACCTCTGACCCCTGCGCGCGCTAACAATACCGGGTAAAAATTGCGCGCAGGGGTCAAAGGTCAGTTCCGGTCACGTGAACGGAAGCGGAAGTGACCTCACAGAGGTCATATGCAAATGTCACTTCCGAGCTCTGAGCTCCGCAGGCTTTGAGCTCCAAGAGCTCCGATCCAAGAGCTCTGCCACACGGGAGCTCCCACCACCACCACCGGGCGTTGACGCCCGTCAACGCCCGGTGGTGGCGGTGGTGGTGGTGGTGGTGATGGTGGTGGTGGAATATGTGTGTGCGCCTGCGTACGATGACGTCACTTCCGAGCAGCGCAGGGTCAAAGGTCACTTCCGATCACCTGGTCAAAGGTGACTTCCGGTCACGTGACCGAAAGTGCACTCAGAGTTCAAAGGTTAATCGGCCTCCAAAAGCCCTTTATCGCTCGTTAAGGCGCTGAGACGGGCGTTAAGGCGTAAAGATAAGGCGTTAAGGTATTGAGACGGGTGTTAAGGCGTAACGACGGGTGCTGACGGGCGTTGAGACGGGCGTTAAGGCGTAACGACGGGCGTTGACGGGCGTCACTGCATTTCGATGTATTGGTGGCAATTCCATGAAAATCAGGGCTTCTGAGCTAGTTCACCAGGGCGTTGAAGCGTTAAGCTAAGCGTTGACGGGCGTTACTGTCTATAAAAGCAAGTGTATTGCCAAAACACGCACAGTCGACGTTCAACCATCAATATGGCTTATACTTGCTCTGAGTGCCAACGCACGTTCACCAGACGTTACGATATGATGCGACACGAGAAAAATATACATGGGATTGAAGACTCTGAGGCACAAGAAGCCGATACAGAAATTGATGAGAGTCTATCTACTGATAAGGAGAGCTTGACCTCAGATAGTCAGCCTACATACCAGGAAAGTGAGATTGCGGAGAGTCTATATACTGATACGGAGAGCTTGACCTCAGATAGTCAGCCTACATACCAGGAAAGTGAGGCAGAACCTTCCTTCTGGGATCGTATTGTGACAGCAGCTATCAATACTCATGCTGCAGCGATCGAGAACGCCGGACAGGATAACTTACAACAGGCGTACACCCAAATGCGCCCCTGCATCAGGAAAACAGCCATGACGATCTATGAACAGTATACCTTACTACCGCTTGAAATGAAAGGCGACCCCACGCACAGGTCCATCATGAAGACCAAGCGTCACTTGGAAGAGGATATGGGGCTACCACCCACTGAGGCCCTGGAAAATGCGATCAGGATGCGCAAACAACTCTTTCGGGACATGCTGCCCAAACAATATCCAGGCCTGCCCGACGACGATTAGGTCACACCGAGCAAAGATGAAAGTTTCTGAAACGGCGACTTCTGATTGGATAAGAGCAGCCGAGAATACATCTAACGCAGTAACGGGCAAGAACGAATATGACTGATACAGCGCCAAATGGCGGCCTCTGATTGGACAAGAGTCTTCTTGAATTGTAAACATACCCAACGCGGCTCCCCCAGCGTGGGTAGGATGTACTGGAGGGGAGAATAAACCATATGAAAAAAAAAATGTTGTTGTTGTTCTCTCATCTCTCATCCTTGTTGTTGTTGTTGTTTTTCTTTCATTTGTGTATATCATGGCGTCAAGGCGTTATGCTAGGGCGTTAAGGCGTAACGAGGGCGTTAAGGCGTAACGACGGGAGCTCGGAGCTCGGGGATGGAGTAGTCGGGAGCTCGGAGCTCGGGGATGAGGCAGGCAGGAGCTCGGAGCTCGGAGCTCGGGGCCCCAAAATTGTTGCTTTCTATACTACTCCTAAATGTAAGATGAGGACCCGGATGTAAAACTGATACCCTACACGGTCAATTTGACCAGGTATGGGCCCTCAATCACTCAACAAGCCTCCACGAATCCCCACAATGCCTGCTTTCTATACGACGGCCAGCGCAAAATGATGAAAACGGACGATACATTAGTCCAGTCGGATCCCATTCACAAACAAAAATTACCACCCCCCATACCCCATACAGGCATTTTCCCGTATATTGTACAATACAAGGCCCTATTGTAGAGGTAAAGTCCGTGTTCCGCTTTTTATATTTTCGGGGACAAATCCGCATTTTACATGCACCCACCCATGACTTGATAGGCAGACCCCGATAAGCCAGGGACCGATATTCGTCCTTTGAGACAGGGTTGATAGGAGTTTTCCCCTACTGTAGGGGTAAAGTCCGTGTTCCGCTTTTTATATTTTCGGGGACAATCCGTGTTCCGCTTTTTATTTATTTATTTATTTATTTATTGTGTGAAAACACCCATGGCATGACTGAAGAGAGCCTCATTCGACCCAGTGGAACCATGCAGCGGCCTGGAAAATTTTCCCCCGGCTTCCCACGTATTTGGGACTGCTTTACGATCTGACGTCATGTGTGGAGTACTATCGTGATGACGTCATCAGTTTATGTGTACTTTCCGGATGTTAAAAGGTCCCACCAAGAGCTCAGCCACATACCCCACCCGTAGAGAGCCTCACAAAGTTCCCCCTTAAATTTTACCCGGGGGAACAAATAAGTAGGTCAAACTGGCCTTAAATCCCGTGACTATACTACTTGAAAGTCTGTTAGAATTTTTCGCAAGCAATAACTTCCTAACGCTTTGTTGGATTCTTCCAAAATTCGGCATACACATTCCTTGCGACATGACGCCAGTCGGTATTGCATTTCAGCAACATCTGCCTGAAGGTGGCGCCACTGAGTTTCTCTTCTTCTTGTCCGTTCCTGTTAAAATGAGCCTTCAATTTTGCTATGAAATCATTCTATTCCACATCATATGATTTACCCTAAAGCTTTTGCATGAACCATATTTTATTTCAGACGTATAATATGAAATAACTGGCGGGGATATCTTCGCAGTACTGAACCCCTGGTTTTTGAATTTCGTGTCATCTTAAATGAAGGACAACATTTCCTTCAATTTTGCTATCAAATAATTGCATTCCACATCATATGATTTACCCTAAAGGGCAACGATTTGGTGTAAGACTCACGAAATATAATTGACAAAGGATCTGCTGCAAGTTGTATTGTCGTGACTATACTACTCATCCACGGACGTCCACAGACATCGACGGACATCCACGGACACAAAGAAGCAAGAACCATTTTAAAGTCCCCGGCCGCGTTGCGGCTGGGGACAATAAATGAGCAAGAAAACAAAATAACGAATATAAAAACGGACCACATGGGGGAAATCAAATTGTTCATTTGATCTATCTATTCCATCTTATATGTCTTACCATCAATAAGTTATCGTCGAGTTATGTGTGGCGAGATATACGATACATCCAAATTATTTAAAAGATTTATGCAATCGGACAATTAAATTAAAATATATATCGTGCATAATCAAATTCTTTGATTGACGATACCACTTTTTGAACGAGGTTCGCAGAAGTGCTCATGACAACACAATACATGTAGATCTAGTGTTCCTCGTGATCATAGAACTTACTTGAAACCATATCCACCTCAGTCTGATTATCCATTAAATAATGAATCTTCGTTTCCAACTGGGTACAGTCGATCGAATACGACAGCATACTAAGTAAAGGAAACATTCATTATTTGTACCCACATAACTGGAAAGAATCCGTTCAGGTCTTTAAAAGTTAATACTGCCCGGAAATGCAATTTTACCTTGGCCCACAGGTGGCGTCACCTATAGGCGGATTGACACGAAAAACAATCCCAACCGAGATCTTGAGGCAAGATCCCCTGACAGTGGAAATAGAAAATTGAATCTGTTCAGATTTACCAGAATGTTAACTTGGCCCACAGGTGGTGCCACCTATAGGCAGTTCGACAAGAAAAACAATCCCAAGCGAGACCTTCAGGCAAGATACCCATATACCAAATTTAGAAAGAAGCTATTCAAATTTTTAAATGTTATTGTCAGGAAACATAATTTTAAATTGGCCCCCGGTGGCGCCACCTATATCTTGATCGGCATAAAAGAAAACATGACAAGCGAGATATTGAGGTGAAGTACCCACATACCAAATTTGGAAAGAATCGGTCTAGATTTTCAAACGTTATTGTTTGAAAACAATTTTAACTTAGCATTCAGGTGGCGTCATCTTTACTCGAATCGACACGAAAACAAGTCAGATATTGAGGCAAGGTACCCACACATCAAAGCGTACATCGTAGGGATTCCAACTATATGATTTGTATAATCGACGCTGCTACTGCGTAGAAAATATTCCAATTCAAAAATCAAATGAAAACAATAGGTCCATTTTTCAATTAAAATTTCATGAAAACTGTTGATCTTGTTTCAACTTTGATGGTATACCTAGATAGGAGACAACTCGAACCAGTAAACATTATCTCATTTTAAAAAAAATGCCTGGTTTTGTTTTTATAATATTTTGCTAAAATAAATTGAAAAAACGTACTTTTTTACGGCCATTTGGCTTCAAAGTTGAATTACTAAAACTAAGCCGAACTTACAAAAAGTGAGATAGAGTTTCAGACAGCTTGTCGTAAGAGGAGACTAACTGAGGCACCCGTGGGGTTCCCGGGTGTGAAAAGGAATAAGACCCCACGCGTGTGGTTCCCGGATGTGAAAAGTAATAGGACGCAACCTCGTGATATGATTGAAATATACTTGAAAGCGCCGTTAAATTATATTCACTCACTCACTCACTAGTGTGAGATATCTATTATCAACTTTGAGAAACTTTCTTTGAAGGTGTTGATGGTTTGGCCTTGTTCGAAAATGCAAAATTTGTTTAGCAAGATTGATTGAAATGGTCACATTTTACACAAAATCCAGTAAATCTGGCCATGTATGATGTATACACCACATTTAGGAGCTTTGGAATATTACTATCCAGAAAGGAATATTTAACAATTTTAACATCTTAGTCGTTTGTGGGCTTTTACTAATGCCACAATTTCAACATCTTAGTCGTTTGTGAGCTTTTACTAATGCCAGCTGAAAAGCGACATCCTGCATATACTGACCAATCATATCACTTGTTTACCGCGACCATGGCGACAGTGACGAGCTTCGAAAACACCATAGCTTGTGGGATATACCCGGTGGCAGATGAACACGCACATTTTCAATGAACATGAACATGAACATTAATAAATATAAAGGAAACATAGTTTAAAACAAAATCTATTTGAAGAAAAAATAAACCCATTCATCTACCATCAAACATCCAACAAGCCAGGCGAATGTAGGAAACACTGAAACTTTAAAGGCGGTCCGCGATGTCAATGTATCCGACCTCACCTTCCCAGTGAAGGACTTGAATTGGGTGAAATAACGCATGGATTTCTATAAAATTTCACTGATCTACCCATTAATATTTTACTGTTATGCATGCTTGGATAAAATATTTTACATTTGGTATCAGCGAATAGTCTAGCACAGAAAGTAAAACCCTAACGTATTTTACCATCAGCGCAGTTTTTCTAGGTCACGTAACTGGAATGTGGGCGGAACGCGGTCTGCTATGCAAGATAGTCAAGGGTTCGCCTTTGGCTCACAAATAGAAACCTTGACGTTGTGAAGATGGGTTGCTCTAGGGATGAACACGTTTTGATATCGTGGACACAGCGTGCGTTAATACTCATTAATATTCATCGTATCTGTGAACTTCATTTGCATGTTGTTTGATTTACGTGTGCTGAATTATCTATTTTTGTAATAATAATAGTGTATTCAGGTGAGTATCAGTGTTGCCCCAGATCGTATTACAGTAATATAAGTATGGAAATATCATTGAAAAGTCATTGGTCATTGATCATTAATCATTGATCATTGAATACAATGTTTTCTTGTTTATAGAGTTTTTAATAAAATTTATAATCCCTATATTTCGTGATACTTTGTTACATATGTAGTTTATATATGCGTTTTCCAGTTCAACTGGTCATTAAAATAGAGGCCTAAGAATTTAAACTGATGAATGAGTTCTATTTCTGTTCCCCGAAATAAAAAGTTGCTGCATATTGGATGGACGAATATTGTTGTCTAGCTTAATTAGGATACATTCGGTTTTTCCAGCATTCAGCGACAGGCGATTACAAGAAAACCAAAAATGATTTTTTTTCTAGTTCCTGTCTCATTATACGAAATACTTCTGGGAGTTCTTTAGATGAAAACACTAGTATCATCCGCAAAGAGGATAATTTTGAGTAGATTACTAACCCTGCATATATCATTTATATATAGAAGAAAGATAATTGGCCCAAGAATCGATCCTTGTGGAACCCCACAGGAGACATACATAGAATCAGAAAAAATGCCTTTGTAGACGACAGTCTGTTGGCGTTCAGTCAAGTAACCATGAAACCAATTATTAGATGAACCTCGGAAGCCAAAGGATTGTTCAACAACGATTAATTTGTGATGTGTATATAATGTTAATAAGGACACCACCAGTATTGACAGGAAAGTCTCATAAGAGTCGTGATTAAGGATTGTTCAACAGCGTTAAGGATTGTTCAACAACGATTGATTCGCGATGTAATTTAGTTGTTAGATATTTGATATTAAGGTAGAGATTAATGTTGTTCGTCACTATATAGCTGTAATATTGCTGAAAATCTCTCTCTCTCTTTCATTGCTGTCTGACAACGATACTCAGATGCCACAAGTCCCGGGTTAAACAGAATTAGACACAAACGTCGCGTCAAAGTTCTTGCGTTATCAGTGTTATATTTATCATAAACTTTGAAAAACGTTGAGTGACGGTGTTGATGGTATGTCCTTGTTCGAAAATGCGAAAATGTTTAACGAGGTTGAACGAACATCATCTCCCCCACATCCTCTGTTATACCACAGGTGGCTTCATTAATCTTGGCCTGGATCGTTCGGCTTGTGGTTACTCTGGGGATGAACACGTTTTGATAGCGTGGACACAGCGTGTATGATCCATTAACGATGAGTCGTTTCTAAGCATCAAAGATCGTATACCGCTGTTACATTGATAAACAAGCAACATTTAATTCTGAGTTAATGACAGAGGCAATGCTACCGGAGATTCACAGCAAACACATTCCGTTTTGAGAAACGTCAGAAATAAAACGACCGTGGACGTCAATAAATGATCAAGGAAAAACAAAAAATAACGAATGTAAAAACCGACCACATGGAGAAAATAAAATTGTTCATTTAATCTATCTATTTCATCTAGTGTGTCTCGCCATCAGGTTATCGTCGAGTTATGTGTGGTGAGATATACAATAAATGTAAATTATTTAAATTGATAGAAAACCCTTGAAAAAAATATGTTGTAAATGAAGAATAGTTCCATCACTGTCCAAAAGTATTTTTTTATTCATTTTTCTATTTTTTTTTTTACTGAGCAAAAAGCCGATAAACGTTGGATGGTGGCCTGTAGGTGGCATTCCTCATTATTTATTTTTTATATTTCTTGATGTTATAGCTTTTCTTTAATCAAATTTACTGCTATGCACTCTGTTATATGGACTAGACATCGACATAATAACACATCTGCATGTCTGAGAGGAACCATCTTTGCTTATTTGCTGATAACGTAACGGAGAGCTCTCTAGTATATATTCGACATTTTAACGATATGTAGGCCTACTTGTGGGCAGGCATCTTCATTTTATCCAGCCAATTTCTACGTTGCCACTTCGAACCTGCCTTGATTTATCTGGACCCCTTCAATGTTCAAATAACTTATAAATAGACACGAGACGTCACTGACCTCGAAAACATTTGAAATTCGAAATGGGTCGCACAAGAGCGTTATTGATTGGCTGACCTAATTAGTGGGGACCATATTAGGAGGAAGGACGCCGCAAATAGAGGATGATGTCACTCAATGTGACTTCACTCGCAATCGATGTGTACGTTCTGATTGGTTCTTCTGTCGTTAGCTGGTGAAATTTACACCTCGGATTTTGAACGCTGAAGGGGTCAGATAAATCAAGGCAGGTTCGAAGTGGCAACGTAGAAATTGGCTGGATAAAATGAAGATGGTGGGCAGGTTGTTGTTGAATATCTTCTTGCACACCATGGGCTTCCTAAAGAAGTTGCGTACAGACAAATGTTGGTGAAATGGCAAACAAATATTTTCGGTCCAGTTGCATAATCTAGGTCCAATTATGTAACCTGCGTACATGGTTGTTACATCATTAAATAAGCAATAATGTTCCACGTTAAACCTTCAAAATACTTTCTTATCGATGTCTACTTCCCCATTGAACCAGAATAACGATGAGTGTTTTGTTGGTATCTGCAATAATTGATACGATAGGGAAATGGATGGTCGTAACAGACCACCATACAAACACATATTTATTCGGTTAAAAAAAAAATCGAAAAAACGGCTCTCTGATTTCCATGTAACTATTAGGTCAAAGTATGCTGTCACATGACTCAATGTAGCATCAAAGATGGGCGTGTCACTGGAGTGTGTACAGAGCAAGTTTGCGTGTATCATCGGGGAGTTGAGCTGTGAACCTCTCGTCCTCTCGGAGTTTGCAATATGGCTTGATCTGCGATTGGCCGAGTATAAGTTAAAGGGGGCAATCTCATTGGGTAGAGAGTGGAAAAGAAATGTTTGGTTATTCATTCTCAATCCTCTAATAATGATTTACGGGAAGTATAATTTCTCATGATAAAATCAGGGGTTGATCAAATGTATTGGAACAGGAAAATTATGACACCACCAAACAGTATTCTCATGAGAAAATGTGTGATACATGTATTCACTCAAGAGAATATATATCTTGCATAATTAACTTTTTCGATTGGCCACCAATAACACTAACTGGAATCGATTCTGGAAACAGCTTTTTCTGATTTTTCTATTATATATATCTCTAACTTTCAGTGATCCATTGAAACGGGTAAACAATTGGACAATCTGTACATTGGCAATTGCATGAAATTCAACAGATCGCTTGATAAAGGCTCCGGCATGAGAGTCGAAAGCTTGTTCATTAAATATGTTTATGTGAAGTACAGCTCAAGAGTTTGTCTATTAATTACTATAGACAATCAGTTGTTAAAATGCTAAATCTATTTTATTCGGGCATTAGGAGTATAGTTACGTTAACATACGAATATGTGTCACGTTGGTAAAGCCAAATATGAATTTCTCCAATTCTGCGCAAATTCGGTGTTTCGGTCAGAAAAAATACCCAAGTTTCAAAGCAAAAAATGTATTACCAAGTATTACCAACACTTGGAAATGTCGATAACCAAACGTAAACTGCTGAATCAGGAAAGTTCAAAATTTATTTACAGGTTGATGGAGAATAAATTTAGAAGTGAAAATGCAATATGTCACACTGGTAAAAATTGCACAATGGGATAGTGTTCAAATTTCACTTGGAGGAAAAATTGTCACTTAGTCGACTGATATTTCGGTCTTCAGCCCGGCACAGAATAAAATAAAATTGAAAAATGAAAAACACTTTTCTTGTTTGTTTGCTTTTTAGCTGGAGAAGAAATATGGCAGATTAATTGAATTCAATTGAATTTATTCTCGTTATTCATTTACAGAGTACAGAGATATGATCCTGCTGATCTCATTGCGTACAAGGGAGATAAATATGTGATGTAATTGGAAGCCACCTGGCGGGAATACTGTAATCATTTTGCAAATTTCCTTGTCTGTGAGAGATTTTATGCACAGCGGCGGAAAAAGCACTAAGACAATGATGTAAGATAAAATTGGGCAAAGAAAGGTGTATTCTGTCTCAATCTGGTTTGAGTCCAGAGAAACGTAACATATAAAGTCTCGTTGAACCTAAAAATGAAACTGCCGACCCCGTCTCAGCTGCAATTTATGATAGAGGGCCCAGTTTTCGTTACTACCTCAGCCGTTGCCAAGTTCATCAGTTGATATTGCAACATGTCGAAGCTAATTAGACACTTTTTCACATGATTATAGTTATACAATTATAGATGTCAGGTAAACATATATATACTGATGATTTAGATAAGATCAAAGTTATTGATCAAGAACAGATGATGTGCTTGCGACTGATCAGCTGTCATGTTCGTGGGGCCGGGGCATGGGATCTTGAAATAAAAGAATTAACTAGGTATGGGTATTATTGTTAATGTATTATAATACCCATACCTAGTTAATTCTTTTATTTCAAGCTCCCATGGGCCGGGGTAATTCAGGGCATTTCCTCTTCAACTCGGGGAACATTTCCTCTTCAGGGCATTCCTTGCCCACATATTTCTGTTTTTGAGATTTTCCTGGAATTTTTGTGCGCCTCTATGATTAAACTTATCATATTTTTTACAGGGCCAAGGAGGTTTTTAGGTTGACAGAACAATAGCAGACAATAGACTGAATAGTAAGAGACAAGCTTTAAAACTCTTTGTCACTGAATTATAATAGTGACTGATTGTTATTCAACAGTTGAGTGATTTCAAAGGCTGAAAAAGATAATGCAGACCTGTGGAAGACACGAGCTCATCTCATTATCACCTTATATTGACTGATTGCATTTACTGATCAGTGACTTAATAGGCTGAGAAAGTATCCTAACACAATAGATAAAACAGTGGTCAACTGGTTACAACTGGTTACAGTGGTTACAATGACCTAAAAAATGTTGAGAAATGGTGCAAAGAAAATAAGATGGTCCTACATAAGGGGAAAACTAAGGGTATGCTTCTTGGTAGCAGTCAAAAACTGAAGAAGAACAGTCAACAGCCATACGTTGTACGTATTGGTGATGTAAATGTTGAACAGGTTCCACATGAAAAATTACTAGGTTTGCATATTGATGCCAATATGTCCTGGCAAACTCATGTCAATCATGTCTGTCATACCATATCAAGATTACTGTCAGTACTGAGGAAGCACAAGCAGCTATTATCCGTAGAAACTAGACTACTATTTTACAACAGTTTCATCTTGCCTCACATAAACTACTGCCTCAGCATTTGGGGAAACTGTTCAAACAGTCTAATTTGTAGAGTATCAAAACTTCAGAAGGCAGCAGCAAGGCTGATATTGAATGAAAATAAATTTACCCCTTCTTCAGTTTTGTTTGCCAAACTAAATTGGCAAACCCTTCCTGATTATGTTAAATTCGTGAAGGCAGTAGAGGTGTACAAATCCATGACAAATGACTACCCGAATTATATGAGAGAACTGTTCTCGATTAATGACTCACATTATATGTCATTGAGATCCTCTTCCAAAAAGGCACTTCGAATTCCTTTCCCTCACTCTGAACTGTACAAGAAAAGTCTTAAATACTCTGGTGCGGTTCTATGGAATTCTTTAGAACCCACAATGCAATGTGCTCCCTCAGTACGTTCTTTCAAACACATACATGTACATAAAGAACCTCAGTGACAGAAAATGATTGTTCAATCATTCAATTTTGTATTCTCGTGACCATTCGTATGTATTCTCTGTATATAGTCATGGTAGTGCTTGTGTGAATTTGTGTTTTTGCCTGAGGGCCTCAGGGAAGATCAGCTTTTGCTGACTGAGTCAGATCATGTATTTGTTTACCCTCGTTAAATAAAGCTTATTATTATTATTATAACTGTCCATAAGGGGAATATTGTACATGCTCCGGATGGGGGGAGGGGCTGATAGTGACTGATCGCAGTTACTCATTAGTCACCACACGTAAAGTGTATCAAAAAGCTACGAGCTTCCAGTATTATAAACTGTTATAATTTCATCATAACTATGAGCTGATTGTTGCACAAATACTCTGCAAGTGTTTTTCAAAGCGGTGGGGGGGTAATGTAGACCTTTCAAAGGAAATGACATTTTACCAGTTCCCAATAGTCAACCTGGAGGAACCGAAACAATGTTAGTTTACCTCCACACTAGATAATGCATTTACCCGGTTGACGTCCTGCTTTTTTTCGAGCCACGGCCCAAGGCAAAATGGCGATATGCTTGAATATTGATGATGCAATCTTTAAATTCTGATAATGACAAAAAATATTTGTTGATATTTTTGGATACCAAAGTCCAAACTAGGAAAATAGATCGTCCATTTGCAGTATGCTTTTTCTAAGTATTTTCTTCTCTTCTGTCAACCCGATATCTCTAATAAGGCTTGTACGCAGCCTTCATAAATGAGGTCATAGCTGTATCTGGTTAATGGCTTATTTAATTAAACTGACCTTGGCCTATTATTTCAGGGTGAAAGTATATGTGTAAATTTGTTTTAATGTTGGTGGTAGGTACAATACCTCATGAGCTGTGTTCATCAATCTGGGTGCTTTGCTGTGTCTTTAACCCAGAATATATTTTTAATTGATAACTGTTATATTTTCGACCGTAGGTTGCCAAAATTATCATAGATGTAAGCTTTTTGTTCCTTTATTGGAATAGTAGGAATATTTGATCCATATTATCATATTTACACCAGTTATCAATAATCGAAAAACTCACTCCATTTTATAAACATAGGGGAGAGCTCATGAGAACGAACCAAAGCTCGAGCGGTGACCCACTTGCTCTGTACCTGTCAATGACATCAGAGCAAGACAGCAGTGTCCAAGGATTAATGTGGAAAAAACCCGTTAAATTATCCTACCACATCCATCATATAACACAACATCAAATTAATTGTTAGCGCGAGGTCCCTGGACTGGCATAGCTGGAAGAGCAAGCTTTTTTGATTTAGTGTGTCGGATTACATACAGGACTTCATGCCTTGCGGCACGTGAGTATGTTGACATTGAAATTAATGCCGTATTCAAGCTAGATTTCAAGATAACTGATCACCTTTCATGGACTGTATGAACAAATCATCACCTGATTGAAAGACGGATAAAAATTGTTAGGGTTTAAACCATGCATCTGTTGAGTCATTTTTACTCTTCCGGGTTAGTTGTGGCAGATCCTAGTTTATGGGTAAGAGTGACATGATACATATCTCCAGTAAATGGAAGCTGGTCTAAACAAGTCCTTGTAGTCCTCTCATTCTCAATATGATTTTTTTTACTTTCAGTTAACCTTGGCGATGACGGCTCTCTGATTTCCATGTAACTATTAGATCATAGTATGCTGTCACATGACTCAATGTAGCATCAAAGATGGGCGTGTCACTGGAGTGTGTACAGAGCAAGTTTGCGTGTATCATCGGGGAGTTGAGCTGTGAACCTCTCGTCCTCTCGGAGTTTGCAATATGGCTTGATCTGCGATTGGCCGAGTATAAGTTAAAGGGGGCAATCTCATTGGGTAAGAGTGGAAAAGAAATGTTTGGTTATTCATTCTCAATCCTCTAATAATGATTTACGGGAAGTATAATTTCTCATGATAAAATCAGGGGTTGATCAAATGTATTGGAACAGGAAAATTATGACACCACCAAACAGTATTCTCATGAGAAAATGTGTGATACATGTATTCACTCAAGACAACAAGTGTAGTGTTCGACTTGGATATGTGAAGATGTAGAAAATTCCTGAAATTGAAATTCCTTTCTGGAAAGTGCTTAAAAATTAGGTTCTCGTCCTGCAAAATCTTGGAAAGTTTGATTCCCAATTTATCTCTTTACTGTCAACAGCATCTTAATAATCATGTCAAAAATTGTGCTATGTTGTACATGAAAACCTCTGGTAAATGGCCTAATATTTGATCAGCCTGATACCACTGTCCAAAATTATGTAAATATCTCTCTTCCAAAATACAAATAAACCAACACAACTATGTCACCACACCAATTCTTTTTACCAGAAGTGCATACATGTGTGAAAGTTTGCCAGTTACTTGCCACTTGCCAGGCGGTGGTTATCTCTGGGTACTCCGGCATCTTCCACCAACCAAACTGGCCGACACCATTATGACTTTTTACCAGAAACAAATAAATGTATTTTGGGTTCATACAGACTCAAGCATTTTTGGTATTATTTCTTGGAATGTACATGGATTCTTATTGCAGGTGGTGGGGGAGCTTCCCTTTACATGTATGTTTCTCTTTACTATTATATTTCCCATCATCCTGATTGAACGATAAATCCAAATTCACTCGCTATAATATTTGGCATTGATTGGTAAAAGTATGTTTTAATTTAAATGTTTTAAGTAACATTTCACTTGCCGCATAGAATTTGTCGACAGTGAACCAATATGTTAATTTCACGCTATCTGATCCACAGATTGTAGTGGTGAGAAGCCTGATCCAATATGGTTGAAGGGTCATGTCAACAGAGATGCAGCATCAGTTGTTGTGAAAGACACTTGTGATTCCATTGATCCTATTCGCTCAAAATCAACACGGACTTCTCAGCGGTCTGCTCGGCTCAGTTCAAAAACTACATTGGAAGACGAAACACAGAAATTTTATGCTGCTGCTGCGCTGGTGGACTCGTCTTTTCCAGATACTGCAGGGGCGACAAGTGTAACCCCAAGTAACCATGGTAACTGGCCTGGTTACCATGGTTATGATAGTGAGCTGGATAATTCCGGATGTTCTGAACAGGATAATGATAGTCAAGCCCTTCCGGACGAAATCGTTGTGAAGAGAGAACCTAATAGTGATGAATTTCGTGTTTTTCCTATTAAAAATGTACATTCACGCGAGTCCCCTCGCTCGGGCACTGGACGCGGTCGAAAGCGCCGCGCCACAGAGACCAGCCTGAATGTTCATCCGTCTCGACAGCCTGTGTCTCTACTATCACCGATCTCCAAAACCAGGAGAACAACCACTTTATCGTCTACTTCTTCTACTCAAGATTTGATATCTACCATTAATCCCCATTTTGACAGTCACACAACATCCAGAGAGAACAAGTCTAACTCAAACACAGGAGAAGTGGTACACAGGGGAGATAATCCAGCAAACTTGTTCTCAACTGAATATGTATGCAGCTCTGCTTCCACATCAACATTTGCACCCCAGTCTCAAGAAACCCTCTTGAATGATCATAGACTGAATGCTGATTTACTTGCACAGGATGTAGAAGGGGCTACTTCTAGTCAAGGTATGATGATAATCGTCTTTTTTTTTCAGTGTTCAAATATCCAGTTGATAAGAAGAGTTTTGGAAAGTGGGAAGTCATCTACCATCCATGCTACTGATTGATAATAACAACTTCACAACGGCATATACATCACAGTGACTTGGGTAGCAGTGGGTGTCTTCGTCGATGTTGTTGTGATTATATAATTTTTTTCAAGAATATAATTATTTCCCACCTTTTCATACATCACAATGATAGTGGATGTCATAAAAATGCTTTCTATACGACCTATATCGATCTACATACCCCTCCTCTTCTAGATCTTCATCCATATATCAAATGAAGCAACGCTAATGTTAAAGCCGTATACCGACTTTCGCCACGAATGCCGGTACATGGGGGAATTCGGATGTCTGCAGACAACCAACAGTAAACAGATGAGCAGGCGTGGACTATGGTGAAAACTCAACAGGCGTGGAGAATGTCATGAGGTAAGTTCTTCTGCATTCAAAGCCATTTGAGCTCGATTTCAAAAGTCTTCGGAAGTCTTTTATCAGTTATTGGAAACCAGTCATGTATCGTGGAGAAGGTATTACCACAAAATGTGTACCGGGATTCGTGGCGAATTCTTTAACATTTTTGAAGTTGCTTCACTTGATATTTAGATGGAGATCTATTAGAGGAAGGGTATGTAGATCGATGTAGGTTGTATAGAAAGCATTTTTATGACATCCACTGTCTTTGTGGACTGGTGTATGAAAAGGTGGGGAATAATTATATTCTTGAAGAGAAAAATTATATAATCACAACAGCAACATCGACGAAGACACCCCCTGCTACCCACTGTCACTGTGATATACAGGCTGAGTTTCATACCGTTTACCAGTGCCCAAATTACAAAGTTGACGAAAAACCCAAATTAGACAGCTAGAGATTCGAAACCCAAATTCAGGGATGTAAATCTTCCGATTTTGCCAGAATTACATTTTCTCTTTGTATGGCAAAAACATACATTTTCTTGAGTATCTGATCTTTCAGGAGGAAAACTAGATAGTGAAATGATTTATCGCCTTTTCCCCAGAGTTGTTTTGCATCTAGATGTCGACAGCTTAGCAGTCTGAATGTTGTTATGACAGCTGACATCACTACATGCATACACTAAATATATTTTCTCCTTTCTGAATAGGCATTGGAATGGTGCTGGTAAATATAACCAGACATGTGTAGATAATTTTATCATGCAACTTGGGTAAAGATTTATTTTCATCTGAGGAAAAGTGTTAAGGTTACTGTATCGGGTCGAAGCTTCAAATCTCCATTTTTGTTTTTTTTTGTCTTATACTAGAGTACACAGTCAATCCTACAAGTTGGGGGAATAAAAAATTGTGAAAAGAAGGTCATTCTAGTAAAAGAACATGACTATTTAAAACTCAAGTCATTCGTGGTGCAGTAGTGCTGATTGGTTTTGGCCATTTTCTCTGTTTAGTTTTTCGCCAAAAAGTGTTTTTTTTTCCATTCTAATTTATCTCGTTATTTGATGTACAAACATGAACTTTGGAAACAGTATCCCAATCATGTCGATGTTCAATAGGTTGCCTCAAATTGCGGCCTTGTTCATGAATTATTTATGATTTAGTGGAGAGGGGTCGAGTTTTTGTAAAATTTTTTCAATCTTTCAGCTTTGTAAGATGATAAAATAACTTCTAGGCCCTAACTAAAAAAACTGAGGCAACCTAGTTTTATTTAAATGGTAAAGTTCATTATTCCAAAAAAGCAAGTTTGTTTGATGAAAACAGAGTTATTAGTACGTGATTTTGAGGAATATACTTTTCTACATAATGACCTCATTTATCTTTAAATGAATTGATTCTTGTAATAAATTTGAGAAAGTTATTTATTTATCTAAATTCCTTGAATCAAGGTCTTTCAGAAAATGTATAATTTGTATGGATGTTAAAGAGCACTGCCCCGTCATGCCCGTAATTAAGCAAAATTATGATAACATACACGTACGCAACTGGGACCCGATACAGTAACCTTAAGCAATGATACATCGAAGATCAGAAATGAATTGAAGAGGTACACATTAGAGGTGGGAGATAATTTATGCTAATATTTTCTAAGAAATCAGTAATCGCAAACTTATTCCACATTGCTGATATTTCTGGGTGGGACGAAGGGAGATAAGCCTGTTATTGTAGATTCTGCTGCTGGTCAAGGCAGGTTATATCCCTTCTTCTGGTTAGCATCGGTATGATATCATGAAATTAAATGTTATATGTAACAATGGTCAAAATAACGCCTGTCTACCTGTTGCCGACAGGTCATTTTTACAAGTGACAACTAAATTAAAATGCCACCTGTCGCCGCGACAAGTAACTATTCTGTCCTAAAAATACTGAATTACGATCTAATAATAGTAATATAGGCCTAACATGACTGAATTGTGTTACTTGAAACAGTTGTTGAGTTAAGTTTTGTTTACATCGGACATTCTGTTCACTTCATCGTTCATCCCGACTGCCATACAACACAAGAGATCGCGTAAACTTACACAAACTCCAGGATTAATCTCCCGCAAGATTTGCACACGATCCGCTTGAAAGGCAAAACAAATGGATAAATAAAATGAACTTGACTATATTCACTGGAAGGATGTGGCGCAATCAGCCTATATTTCTATCGACGGTTCATGCCTGGCAACATCAAGTCGAAAACGAAACCAGAACAAGCTGAGTGATTCCTACTTTTATTTCAGAGAATACAAGCTCAATAAAACTTTGCCGGTGAGTATTTTAATCAGAAGAAGATTGTGCTTGCCAACACAGGCACAGCCATTCCAAGCTAAGGTACACATCTAACTCAGTTTTTGAACAATCGCCAGGTGTTGAAAACTGCAACTTTTTACAAAGATATATGTCTGAGGCTAATAAATGTGAAATGTCCCAAGGATAGGTCACTTCAGTACTATCCCCATGGTCGGGGAAGTCACACCCTTCGGAATGCTCCCCAAGGTACCCACTGCAGTGTTTTTTTCAGACTGGAATTTTCCTTGTAAAATCTGATCAGGCCAGGCTGGAATGGGCAGTTAAAGTTAGCCCACTGGCAACAATTTTGCAGCAGTGTGCATTTGGCTTGGCAGTTGCTCACAGTATCTTGAGCAGAGAAGATGTATTCAATCTCATTCTGACGTCACGGAAGTCACAAAATTATGCATTTTGTTTTTATTTCCTAGGAAATATCTAGTTAAAAAAAAAATCCTTTGTGTTTGTAAATCTCCTATAATTAAATGAACTGAGACTGGATTCACATAGAACTTAGGGTCTTTATTGTAGTGGATAAATCAACATCAAAGTCTGTCATGGAAGTCACGCTGATTTGTCACGTAAGTCACACCGTACATGTAACACATAACCTTGTATTTAGCATTGCATTATTTTGCATTTGTGTTGGATCACGCTTGTTAAACAGAGTTTTTAGCAAATAGTTACAAGCATTAGAGAAACATCATCTGTTGAATTTGACCGATATACATTTGACATTTTTCTTTCATGTGCAGAGGGATCTGCAACCAATAACATTTTGGAAATCTTTGATTAAAAAGCTGTATTTTGGTTTAAGTTTGTGTTTTGTGGTTTATGCTTTCTGAGTTAATGATAATAGTTAATAAGAAACAGAACTTTTACACACTGTTGAACTAGTGGAGCTATACTCCTGTACCCGTCATGGAAGTCACATTTTTATTGTCACAGAAGTCAAACACTTTCAATGCTATGTCAGGACACCAGTTCCTTATTAATCTATGATACCTTGTCTGATTTGAGAATCTTCAAACTTCCATGTGGTCTACTGTGTGAGACAAAATGGTTGATCTCTCCTTGGAGGCTACATGTACAAACTAGATGAAACCTTTACTCAGTCAATAAATTTGAGATTGTAGCGGTCACGGAAGTCACGTTTTTCTTCACTCATTTTTTGCAAACAAAATTTTGGAAAACTTTGATTATAAAGTTGTATTTGAATTCGGTTTGTGTTTTGATGTTTATGCTTTGTGAGTTGCTGAAAATAGTTAGTAGGAAACAGAACTTTTACACACCGTTCGGTATTGATGGAGCTACTCATCACGGAAGTCACATTTTTATTGTTCACACGCTTTCAATGCTCTGTAAGGACACAATTTCACTAATCTATGATACCTTGTCTGATTTGAGAATCTTCAAACTTCCATGTGGTCTACTGTGTGAGACAAAATGGTTGATCTCTCCTTGGAGGCTACAAACTGGACAAAACATTTACCAACTCAATAAATTTGAGATTGTAGCTGTCACGGAAGTCACGTTTTTCATCTCTCATTTTTTCCATGAAAATGTATTAGAGTTGAAAAAACTGTTAAGGCCGACTGTGTTTGAACCTATGTTTCAGGTCAGCTGCTGATGAAAAATCAATGAGGGAGGGAGGTCAACACAACACAAATCATAAAATCAACACGAAATAAAAAAAACACGGCAGCAAAAAAAAAATTGTTTTTGATTTTGACATTTTTGTTTGAGCTGGGTAGTTTAACCGGATCACCGGTTATTTTATTCCCCGCTACTTGGATTTGCTGGACTAACTGTTCGAATGTTATGTTTTTATTAACTGCCACCCCCCTCCAATCCAAATACGTTTCTTTGGGTTTGCTTGAGGCAATTTTAAGACCGATATATTCCTCCGCGATATCCATCATGGCGCCCGACGAATGCTGAACGAATGTATATGCAAAACCACGACTGAGAACACACCCGGATCAGCAATACCATTTTCATTTGTGAAATCCCTAATTTCTTCAGTTTCGATGTTTATATTTACTCGCACTAAATATTGAAAGATATTATTGGAAGACAATAAATTGTTTACAGAATCTCTGCCGGACTAATTTGTTTAATTCCCCAAAACATACGCGGTCCTCTTCCACCGCGTCGACGGAATCCGACTTTTATATCATTTCTCGGGACAGTGACCTCACCATTGTGCGAGTCGGGAACCATATACCTCCACAATATTACGTGACTGAACTGGGTTCCCTATATTTACCATGTTTACCATCCTGATGAAGCATGATTTGCGTTACAGTCGACGAAATAAAGATCGACGGTGTTTTATGGAAAATGTGATGCGGAAGACAATTGTAGTTTTAGATCTTGGTTAGTAAATTCCCCACAAAATTGCCTGATAACCTTTGTCAAGTTTGAAATATACAGCATTGTTCAGAAAAAATCAAGGCGCATGTTATACCATACACACGTAATATCGGTAAATTCAATGCGGGCGGCTGACCCGAAACACAGGTACCAACACAGCCGGCCTAAGCTAAACAGAGGAGCTGTGAAAGGTCTACAAAGTAACTGTACAACATTTCAGATTTATTATGAAATTTAGAAGAGGTAGAATGATAAACCTCAAATTTGAGTAGCTTTTGTCACGGAAGTCCCCTTGGAATGACTGGGCAGCTAACATGAACGTTGTGTTTCCCGTGCCGATTTTTACTCGCTCCAGACAAGCGGACAAGCGCTAACATCTAACACTGGCAAGTTGATCAAGTGAAAATAACAACAATGATTTTGCTTGATACGTAATTTGTCATGACAATTCAACATTTCATTTGGGAACTCGACTTATCTGTTGGAGCTGGTCCATGTGTGAAAGTTTGTCAGTTACTTGCCGAAGGGCGGTGGTTCTCTCCGGGTACTCCGGCTTCCGCCACCAACCAAACTGTCACCATATGAGTGAAACAAACTTGAGTGTGACATTAAGCCATGTTTGTCTGGCACAGGAGGTAGATTAAAGTACCAAACAGATTGGGCTCTCTGGGGATCCATTGTGATCAGTGTCTGTAGAGTCTAATTTTCAAAATTCGAAATTCAATTTTTTTTGTAGTTTTGGTTGGGTTTTTGTTAGGGTCAGGGTTTTGTTAGGATATGTTTGTTTGGATCATCGTCGCCGTGTGACCAATGGGGTTAGGTGCGACGTTAAACTTCAAACAACCAACCAACCATTAAGCCAAATTCCCTCCCTTATCTGTTGGAAAACTCAATATTTATTCACTATAACTCAATTTTGTTCACACATGTTTAGCACACATTTTCCCATCGTTAAAAAACTCAATTTTTTGGGGCAAAACTCAATTTCAAAATTTCCCAAAAACTCAGTTTGCAACAGTTTTTAATCGGGGTTACTCGAATGAAAAAGTGGCTAAAACCCCCTTGCTGTTGGGATCTTTAAGGAAATATCGTTCCAGCATATTTAATTTCATAATTGAATATTCTTTTGACATTTTACGCTGAACTCCCTTATATTGACTGCAGTCTGGTGAGAGAAATGAGCGGAGCGAGTCAACATCACGGAGTGAGAACATTGATCTTGGCAATGCAGAGCTAGAGGAAGGAGACTGTCAGTGTCATAAACATCTCCCGATTGAAAACCCCCCCCCCCCAAAAAACCCCGTATGTTCAAGTTCTCCCATACCTGGAAAAATGAAGACTGGTTGGAATACCTGGGTGTGGAAATTACTCTGATCAGACGACAAGAATATACTTCATTCAAGCTTAAACTGAACAATTTCTTTCATATTGATATTTCATTTTGGTACTTCAAACCACAACTCATTGGGGTCAAAATCTCACTGAATCAAGCCAGATCCTGATTATCTCGACCCTATCTCAAGTTGGGTAGGTAGATTGGAAAATATTTTTTTTAATACATCTCGCTCAAATGTACAGGAAATAGCGATGATTTTATCATGAAATTTGAAGAATAAAACGAAGAAGATTTTGTGGCAGATTTAGGCCAATAAAAGTTTGGGTAAGGGGTATTTTGGTAAGTTGAAAGTTTTATGCCCAACCAACAAATTTTTTACTGTATTAGTGTCCCGAAATCAAACTATTTTACCCGAAGTTAACTATTCACAACCATGCTGCCAATACCAAGGAGCTTGAAACACTCTTAGATCATGATATCAAAGTTATTGACGGATGGTGTCATGAAAACAAAATGTACATAAATACATCCAAATCTTCAATAATGGTTATGACAACAAATTGAACGTCGATTTAAACCTACATGTAAAAATTGACCAAAATGAACTCCAGAATGTCAAGAAGTTGATCAAAATTTTAGCTGGCATGGCCTTATTGATTCTGTTTGTCTTAAAATTTCTTTCAAACTTATTATCCTAGCAAAACTGCTATTCTACAATGCATATGTTCTCTCACACATGGATTACTGTCTTACAATTTCACACTTGGGGAGATGCAAAGTTCTGCTTCTCAAATGGACCGGGTTTATAAATTGCAGAAAAGAGCAGCAAGAATGATACTGAATGCTCACTATCTCACTCCAACCAAAACATTATTTCAAGAACTCAACTGGACCAGTGTGCATGATAGACTAACTTATCAAAAGGCTGTCTTTATGTTCAAGATCATTCATAATATATGCCCACCTTATCTCAACTGTCTTTTTCAATATGTAAATGATGTAACAAACCAAAACCTCAGATCAGCCAAAAACAACAAACTGTACCTTCCTCGACCAAGAACAAGTTATCTAAAACAGAGCTTAAGTTATTCAGGAGCCAAGTTGTGGAATTCTGTTGACAAAACATCTCAAGGATACTCCATCCCTCAATGCTTTCAAGTCAAGACTTTTGAACATAATCAGGGGCCAAAATACGGTGTTTAGTGTCATCACTAGAATGTCACTGCCATATCATTTACCCATTGTGAACTATACCTGTATATATTCTATTCTGTTGTGTATTTTATATTATATTGCATGTGATTTATTCATAATTATCTCTGGAGGGCCTCCGGGAAGAACAGCTTTTGTAACTGACCGAGTTAATAGCAAAGGAAGTAGATAAGTAAATCTGAGGTATGGAAATATTATGTTCTTGTGAGTACAATGTACAGGGTATAAGCTTACATAACAAGATTTTTTTTTTTTTTTGGATTCAAACATTTTTATTCACATTCCGATGTACAAATACAAGTCTGACAATGTTAAAACAGAGCACACAATCAAATATCACAGGACTTACTAGAAGAAACCAAAACGAATAAAAGACAAACTATTGGGAACAAAGAGCATAATCAGTAATCTCACAAACACAAATTTAGATGAGAAAAAAAAAAATCCTAAAGAGCTTTAGATAGTACAACTAGACAGGATTTGAAGTAACCTAACTATTTGTTACCATAATTTCTCATTTAATGGTTCTAAATGTAAAAACACTGCAAATATATGGGGAAACAAAAATGCCCTCATTCCAGTAAATCCATAATTAGTTTCCTCCAAATAATGCCCCATCTACCAGGCCATTAATATCGCTCATGCATGACATGCATTCTGTTATATAGTATGAACACAGTTCCTTTCTAAAAGTAGATATGTGAAGTATATTAATTTATAATATTCAGACCGCGAGTTTTATAAATTTCGCCACTAGCAGTATCAGATCCAGTATTCACTAGATCACCAAATATTATGACTTCAGCAGTCAGATGTGTTTGTAGCCCAGTTTTCAGATTTATGAAGGTCTCAGATCCAGTCCATTACAGATACCACAAATACTTGTATTACTGTTTATGGATTACTGTAACTATAAAATTATATACGTGACCAATTTTATAGTGGCTATTAAATCTGTTCTTCAATACCTTATATCATCAGAATATGTCCCACCCGTGCCCGACCCCCAAATACTGGCTCGCGTCATCAGTCCCAACTTACGAGGAAACTACCGTAGCTACACAGGTGCTCAGAAACAGATGGCTGTAGAAATGGCGGAGAAATATGGAATACGTGCAATGGCAGCCCATCTCCAAGTTCCATTTAGCACCCTGGCCTCATGGAAACGATCCAAAAAGTCTGATTTGAGGACAAAGCGGAAACCTGGATCTGGACGGTCACTAAGCTACAAGTAAGGATCATTTGCAATATTTCTGTCTCCTTTCATAGTTCCTTTCATAATAAATTTGATCATCCCTCTTGTTGTTGTTGTTGTTGTTGGATTATTAGGAGTTTCACTGTATTGCAGAGCTGTACATAATATTTACATGTTTCACTTTGTCATTTCACAGTCCCGAGATTGATCAAAAAATCTGCTGCTGGATTTTACACCAGAGGGAGCTGCAAGTCCCTGTGACCCGATTGTCAATATCGGACCACGCTAAAACTGTCATCAACATTCCTGGGTTCAAAGGCTCGAACGGATGGATAGACAAATTCCTCAAACGTAATCGACGGTTTCTTCATGCAAATTCTTCCATCGACCAATTGTTGCCCGATGTTCTTGAGAATCAGATCGTCGCCTTTCTGAGCCATCTGCGGAAAGTGCGGACTGAAAACCAATTTGAACCGGATTTCATCATCAATATGGATGAGATTCCAATGCATTTTGAGTCTTCACCCGATATACGAGAGACGAAGGATGAGAGCATCCGGACATCAGGGGGAGACAAGCGGCAGGCAACTGTTGTACTCGGTGCTTGCGCAAGTGGGACGACACTACCCCCAATGGTAGTATTTAAAGGTATCCACATGTATTCATTAAATTATCAGTCAGGGGACACACTTACAGACGTTATAAAAATTATAGCCTAGCCAAGTTATCAACCACATATAGCAATAACTGTGGTGCCCATTTGACAATTGTTTGTGGAAGGGAATGCCGAAAAAAGTGGACCCAGAGGGAAGACAACGTGATCTTCTAATGCAAACATGGCATGGTTATGCTAAGAAGATAGCATTGGGCCATAAATGTTATGTCAACATTCCATCAGCAGAGTAGGGTTTGAAAAAATTAGAAAAAATAGGGTAATTGAGGGAAAAATCTGGGATACATGGATACAAGCTGATTGTAACAGGGTTCCCAGCCACTCAGGGAAATTAGGGAAAATTATTTTCCAGTTTTCCAGTCGGGGGAAAATTACCCAACATCAGGGAAAGCTCAGCGAAATTGAGTAGCAAGAGAGGAGTCACATGTGGCTGGCTATGTTGGCTTTTTAGTGCACACCATGAATGTACACGGCTGCACAGGAAAGAGTCTTAAAGTGTGTTAAAGTGTTCTTGTATTATTAGTGTACACTTAATGTTTGTATAGGTAATTGCATACATGTATGGTGAGGAATGGATGCCCGTAAGGGGAGAAGGGAGGCCATTGCGTGCGTTTGTGCAAGTTGCCTATGTGATAGTCATGTTAGTGTTGTATTTGCTACAACCCTGTCATGGAGGAAATATTTCTCAGGGAATTTGGAAACTATTCAGGGAAAAATCAGAGAATTTTGTTTCCATGAAAAGCTGCGACCCCTGTTGTTAACCTGTATCTAGGTTATAATCTCATATTTATGTAGGTTAATGAATGTACCACATGCACTTGAAGGCATGGAGGTTATTAAACATAGTAAAAGACTGTGTTAAATGTATTAACAGAGGTCATTACACTCTGGTTTTCACTACTGGTCAAAATATCATTATTTTGTGAACAGTGAAGACTTTTTTATGATCTTTTGTCCTGCTTGTGGAGGTAATAATTGTTTACATTCTGTAAGTTACATGACTGTTTGGAGAGTTCAATCAGTTACAGCAGCTGAGCTTTCAGCTAAAATTTCAAAATATTTTTATCCATATTTTTATAAAAATTTGATTTTATAAACAAAGATTCAGATCTCTCTATTATGGGCTTTAGTCAACTTTCTGATTTGGGTGCCGATAAATTGTGCCTTTTCTTGAAGGTTTTGCCTGAAAATGCGAATAAACATCATGGAACATCAGACAAAACTATTGCAACATCAGACCTGAATTCAGATGTTTTTAGACCGTGTTTAGTGTTATTGAACTTTTCCCATATTTCCATGACAACTTTTTATATATCACCAGGTAAACCAATGGCGAGTGACACATCATGCCCAGAGGAACTATTTGTGTCGACGCATGAGCGGGGTATGATGACCCCTGACCTCATGTTGTTGTGGTTGGGACAACTGGTCGTCCCTCACACTCAGGGGCGCCCCACCCTCCTCGTCATGGACTCCTACCCCGTACACCTGACCGAGGACGTCTACACAGAACTGGCCAGCTACAACATAACCCCGGCCATATTCCCTGCAGGATGCTCATCAAAGGTGACGATTTAGATTTGAAAAATGACTGATAGTCTGGGATATAAGGAAAGGGAAGCAACTTTGTCAATATCACAACAGAGGGTGTTTGCGCAGGGGGTCGGATTGATAACCAGTAACCAGGGTAACATGGGAAGCGATTAAGTTATTGTGAATTATTGGGAGGCCAGATCGGCATATATATCCACACACACACACAACCCAATGCTCATGCCCTCTGTTGTAAGGCTTCCTCCCTTTCCACATTCTTAACTGTCGCCCGGGTGCTGTACTGGCTGGGCTGATCAGTGTCCAGAATAATAGGAACTGTGGACACTCTCGTGTTCTGGCACATGTAGGCACCGTCGTGATATGACTGAAACAATGTGGAAAACGACGCTAAATCCTACTCATTCACTCACTCTTAACGGTCTCTATTGAAAGTCTGACACTCCACATTGCTGTATGAATTTGGCTTACAGGGGGTTATATACTTCCAAGAAAAGATTGTTGACATACAGAAAAATTCCACTTGTAATGATTTAAAATAGACCTGAAAAGCCTTTTGAGACATGCTGTTCACAAGATCAATTGCCAAAATTAAGCCTTTACGGATTTCCGTTCATTATTTCGCAGGAGTGAAGATAGGATCAGATTCCCATGGAAACACAACCCCTGATTGACAGCAGTGAATCAGTGAACACAATCCCTGATTGACAGCAGTGAATCAGTGAACACAACCCCTGATTGACAGCAGTGAATCAGTGAACACAACCCCTGATTGACAGCAGTGAATCAGTGAACACAACCCCTGATTGACAGCAGTGAATCAGTGAACACAATCCCTGATTGACAGCAGTGAATCAGTGAACACAACCCCTGATTGACAGCAGTGAATCAGTGAACACAACCCCTGATTGACAGCAGTGAATCAGTGAACACAACCCCTGATTGATAGCAGTGAATCAGTGAACACAATCCCTGATTGACAGCAGTAAATCAGTGAACACAATCCCTGATTGACAGCAGTGATTCAGTGAACACAACCCGTGATTGACAGCAGTGAATCAGTGAACACAATCCCTGATTGACAGCAGTGAATCAGTGAACACAACCCCTGATTGACAGCAGTGAATCAGTGAACACAATCCCTGATTGACAGCAGTGAATCAGTGAACACAACCCCTGATTGACAGCAGTGAATCAGTGAACACAACCCCTGATTGACAGCAGTGAATCAGTGAACACAACCCCTGATTGACAGCAGTGAATCAGTGAACACAATCCCTGATTGACAGCAGTGAATCAGTGAACACAATCCCTGATTGACAGCAGTAAATCAGTCAACACAATCCCTCATCGACAGCAGTAAATCAGTGAACACAATCCCTGATTGACAGCAGTAAATCAGTGAACACAATCCCTGATTGACAGCAGTAAATCAGTGAACACAATTCCTGATTGACAGCAGTGAATCAGTGAACACAACCCCTGATTGACAGCAGTGAATCAGTGAACACAATCCCTGATTGACAGCAGTGAATCAGTGAACACAATCCCTGATTGACATGCAGCAGTGAATCAGTGAACACAATCCCTGATTGACAGCAGTGAATCAGTGAACACAATCCCCGATTGACATGCAGCAGTGAATCAGTGAACACAATCCCTGATTGACAGCAGTGAATCAGTGAACACAATCCCTGATTGACAGCAGTGAATCAGTGAACACAATCCCTGATTGACAGCAGTGAATCAGTGAACACAATCCCTGATTGACAGCAATAAAATCAGTCAACACAATCCCTGATTGACAGCAGTGAATCCGTGAACACAATCCCTGATTGATATGCAGCGGTGAATCAGTGAACACAATCCCTGATTGACAGCAGTGAATCAGTGAACACAACCCCTGATTGACAGCAGTGAATCATTGAACACAATCCCTGATTGACAGCAGTAAATCAGTCAACACAATCCCTGATTGACAGCAGTGAATCAGTGAACACAATCCCTGGTTGACATGCAGCAGTGAATCAGTGAACACAATCCCTGATTGACAGCAGTGAATCAGTGAACACAATCCCTGATTGACAGCAGTGAATCAGTGAACACAATCCCTGATTGACAGCAGTGAATCAGTGAACACAATCCCTGATTGACAGCAGTGAATCAGTGAACACAACCCCTGATTGATGGCAGTGAATCAGTGAACACAATCCCTGATTGACAGCAGTGAATCAGTGAACATAACTCCTGATTGATGGCAGTGAATCAGTGAACACAATCCCTGATTGACAGCAGTAAATCAGCGAACACAATCCCTGATTGACAGCAGTGAATCAGTGAACACAATCCCTGATTGACAGCAGTGAATCAGTGAACACAATCCCTGATTGACAGCAGTAAATCAGTCCACAATCCCTGATTGACAGCAGTGAATCAGTGAACACAATCCCTGATTGACAGCAGTAAATCAGTGAACACAATCCCTGATTGACAGCAGTGAATCAGTGAACACAATCCCTGATTGACAGCAGTAAATCAGTGAACACAATCCCTGATTGACAGCAGTGAATCAGTGAACACAATCCCTGATTGACAGCAGTAAATCAGTGAACACAATCCCTGATTGACAGCAGTGAATCAGTGAACACAATCCCTGATTGACAGCAGTGAATCAGTGAACACAATCCCTGATTGACAGCAATAAAATCAGTCAACACAATCCCTGATTGACAGCAGTGAATCCGTGAACACAATCCCTGATTGATATGCAGCGGTGAATCAGTGAACACAATCCCTGATTGACAGCAGTGAATCAGTGAACACAACCCCTGATTGACAGCAGTGAATCATTGAACACAATCCCTGATTGACAGCAGTAAATCAGTCAACACAATCCCTGATTGACAGCAGTGAATCAGTGAACACAATCCCTGGTTGACATGCAGCAGTGAATCAGTGAACACAATCCCTGATTGACAGCAGTGAATCAGTGAACACAATCCCTGATTGACAGCAGTGAATCAGTGAACACAATCCCTGATTGACAGCAGTGAATCAGTGAACACAATCCCTGATTGACAGCAGTGAATCAGTGAACACAACCCCTGATTGATGGCAGTGAATCAGTGAACACAATCCCTGATTGACAGCAGTGAATC
Source organism: Hanleya hanleyi (assembly GCA_036873755.1). Lineage (NCBI taxonomy): Eukaryota > Metazoa > Mollusca > Polyplacophora > Lepidopleurida > Hanleyidae > Hanleya > Hanleya hanleyi. Next base: position 36,962 of record JAVTVY010021024.1, read on the forward strand.
AGTGAACATAACTCCTGATTGATGGCAGTGAATCAGTGAACACAATCCCTGATTGACAGCAGTAAATCAGTCAACACAATCCCTGATTGACAGCAGTAAATCAGTGAACACAATCCCTGATTGACAGCAGTGAATCAGTGAACACAATCCCTGATTGACAGCAGTAAATCAGTGAACACAATCCCTGATTGACAGCAGTGAATCAGTGAACACAATCCCTGATTGACAGCAGTGAATCAGTGAACACAATCCCTGATTGACACCAGTAAATCAGTCAACACAATCCCTGATTGACAGCAGTGAATCAGTGAACACAATCCCTGATTGACATGCAGCAGTGAATCAGTGAACACAATCCCTGATTGACAGCAGTGAATCAGTGAACACAACCCCTGATTGACAGCAGTGAATCAGTGAACACAATCCCTGATTGACAGCAGTGAATCAGTGAACACAATCCCTGATTGACAGCAGTGAATCAGTGAACACAATCCCTGATTGACAGCAGTGAATCAGTGAACACAATCCCTGATTGACAGCAGTGAATCAGTGAACACAATCCCTGATTGACAGCAGTGAATCAGTGAACACAACCCCTGATTGATAGCAGTGAATCAGTGAACACAATCCCTGATTGACAGCAGTAAATCAGTCAACACAATCCCTGATTGACAGCAGTGAATCAGTGAACACAATCCCTGATTGACATGCAGCAGTGAATCAGTGAACACAATCCCTGATTGACAGCAGTGAATCAGTGAACACAACCCCTGATTGACAGCAGTGAATCAGTGAACACAATCCCTGATTGACAGCAGTAAATCAGTCAACACAATCCCTGATTGACAGCAGTGAATCAGTGAACACAATCCCTGATTGACATGCAGCAGTGAATCAGTGAACACAATCCCTGATTGACAGCAGTGAATCAGTGAACACAATCCCTGATTGACAGCAGTGAATCAGTGAACACAATCCCTGATTGACAGCAGTAAATCGGTCCAAACACAATCCCTGATTGACGAAAGCGGTGAATCAGTGAACACAATCCCTGATTGGCAGTAAAATCAGTGGGCACATCCCCACAGGGTGGCAGCAGTAGATCCAGTGAACACAATCCTGATTGACAGTGAATCCAGTGGAGCACAATCTGATTGACAGCAGTAAATCAGTCAGCACATCCCTGATTACGACGGCGGTAGTGAATAAGTGATCACAATCCTGATTGACATGCTAAAGCGATGAATCCCATTGAACGCAATCCTGATTGACGGCAGTGAATCAGTAGACTTCAGCGCTGGAGATTGACAGCAGTGAATCAGTGAACACAATCCCTGATTGACAGCAGTAAATCAGTCAACACAATCCCTGATTGACAGCAGTGAATCAGGGAACACAATCCCTGATTGACATGCAGCAGTGAATCAGTGAACACAATCCCTGATTGACAGCAGTGAATCAGTGAACACAATCCCTGATTGACATCAGTGAACACAATCCCTGATTGACAGCAGTGAATCAGTGAACACAATCCCTGATTGACAGCAGTGAATCAGTGAACACAACCCCTGATTGATAGCAGTGAATCAGTGAACACAATCCCTGATTGACAGCAGTGAATCAGTGAACATAACCCCTGATTGATAGCAGGGAATCAGTGAACACAATCCCTGATTGACAGCAGTGAATCAGTGAACATAACCCCTGATTGACAGCAGTGAATCAGTGAACACAATCCCTGATTGACAGCAGTGAATCAGTGAACACAATCCCTGATTGACAGCAGTGAACCAGTAAACACAATCCCTGATTGACAGCAGTGAATCAGTGAACACCACCCTTGATTGATAGCAGTGAATCAGTGAACACAATCCCTGATTGACAGCAGTGAATCAGTGAACACAACCCCTGATTGACAGCAATGAATCAGTGAACACAATCCCTGATTGACAGCAGTGAATCAGTGAGCACAATCCCTGATTGACAGCAGTGAATCAGTGAACACAATCCCTGATTGACAGCAGTGAATCAGTGAACACAATCCCTGATTGACAGCAGTGAATCAGTGAACACAATCCCTGATTGACAGCAGTGAATCAGTGAACACAACCCCTGATTGACAGCAGTGAATCAGTGAACACAACCCCTGATTGACAGCAGTGAATCAGTGAACACAATCCCCAATTGACATCAGTGAACACAATCCCCGATTGACAGCAGTGAATCAGTGAACACAACCCCTGATTGACAGCAGTGAATCAGTGAACACAACCCCTGATTGACAGCTGTGAATCAGTGAACACAACCCCTGATTGACAGCAGTGAATCAGTGAGTGAATTGCCATGGAAGCATTTTGTCAGTTATGGGTGATTGTATTCAGTACTTGATTATGATCCTGTAACATGAAGGCTGAAATTTTGTTTTTCTCTATTTCCCTTCAGATACAGCCCATGGACGTGGTGATTAGTAAGCCATTCCGCTCCTTTCTGCAGGCCTCCTGGATGGAGTACGTCGGTCGTAATGTCCAGTACCAGTGGGACAGTGTCAAGACAAGGGCAGGGACAGCGTCAAGAGAGCAAATGGCGGACTGGGTCATCGCGGCTTGGGATCAGATCACCAAGAACCCCGAGATGATCATCAAGTCATTCAAAGTCTGTGGGATTTCTACGTCAATAGGCGGAGAGGAGGACAGCATGGTTCGTAATCAGGAGCTCCTCCGGCATGTTCTTTTGGAGGACTATAAAGTTGGCGAAGAAGATTTTCTCGGTCTCCCTTTCAAGGGAGGGGAAGAAGATTATCTGAGTCTATCGCCTGACGTCGCCAAGGAGATGGCCCTGGATGATGAGGAAGACGTCAATTTTCTTCCTGAAGCAGGAGATTGAAGCCTCAACATATTCGATAAACATACGTCTAAGCTGCAGTCGTCATGGTTTCAATATACGGTAATCCCTCTTATAATTCAATCACAGGAAGTGAAATGTCCCACATCAAAATCTGGGGGTCATATACGGACTCCGCCAGAACTGGCAAGAATCCATATCGACAGCCATGTTGAAACTACTTCCAGTCGGGTCATGTGACATACCAATGACAAATTCCTTTGTTGGAGCAAGTCCTGACATCATTGCTTTTTGAGCATAGAATCATGGAAGGTGGCTTATGATCAGAAAAGGAGAATGTAGATGAGGCTTTTCCTGGGCAGAATCGAGGCAATATTCATTTGATTTATTGTATATTTAAACTCCCATCGTTATAATGAAGAAAAACCTAAGAACTACGTGAGTGGACACACAACCTTTAATATTTACTTTACCACACATCTGGACTGCAGATCACATTTTACAGCTGAGAGCTGTATATTTCTTCTGCCAGTTATGCAGAATATCAGATGCACTCGCATTGAAATCAGCCCAGCAGTCGTGAATGGGCTACTCTGTTCTGGGTCCACCTTTGAAGAGTCTGTTCTTTCAACATGTGACTACATCTTGATAATATATGTCTTGGTTTTCTTACTTAAAATTAAGTAAGAAACTGATAGACATGTATATTTGTTAAGTGTCATAATGACATTTGCGCAATGGTAAATGTGTTTGTGTCACCATGTATCATTGCGTTTGTGGAAAAGTGTTCCATTTTTGTAAGCATTTAAGGACCTGTATGTTCACTTCATTTAGACCCTGCAGTTGTCAAGGGGTTTAATGAGGTGCAGGGCTTTAGATCACCCAAATTTGGGCACCGTCTATTCAGTGTGGCAAAACATTTTAGTTAGAGAAATCTGCCAAACTTATATAGTGAAATATTCAAATTCCAAGAATTATGAAAAAAAGTAGTTAGGCCTCGACTCAAATATGAGGCTTAATGGAGCATGATTCTCCATGAACAGGATGAACATAACTGAACATTGATTCTCAATGCAAGAAAAATATTTAAAAAAAAGAAAATCTTTGTTTTTTAGAATGTTTTTGGGTGCATCCTAATTTGGGCACAATGTTTAATGTTGTATCAAGTGCGTAATCAAAAGTCCTGAGGTGTTAGACAGATGTCGGCGGTGAGTGGGAATGCGACAATCACAGATACAGAGGTTTTAAGCCCAATTCGAACCGGAAAAATTGAATTTATCATGCGAGGAGGTCACCCGAGTCAAGTGAAAATTATGGAGAAGATTAGAATTGCAGACAATGTTAGATATTAGAAGTTTGTGTCGAGAAAGAAAAAAGTACTACATGTAGAAGTATGGTATATCTCTTCATAATTCAGTCACCCTGTTAAAATTCCATCACTCCAAATTTTGTGGAATAAATTCATTCGGTTGTTGTAAAAAAAATTTCACCCACCAGTCATTAATATAGAAGACCTGAAAGATTATCTGCATGATTTTGGACTTTTTTTTTACTTCCTGTTCTAATAAATTTGATACCCTCCGATTCTATGGTATGAAAAATGAAATTCCAGTTCCTGTGATTGAATTATTGTAGGATTTGCCATACATGACGCAGGGCTCAAAATGACACTCAGACTCTTCAAATGGCTAAAAACAGGCCAAAAATCAGGTTTCGCAGGGCAACCTTGAAATGACCAGCCAAAGAAAAAAAATAATAAAAAAAAAAGTAGGGGAAAAAGTCGCAGGCCATGAAAATTTCTTAGAATTGTTGAGGTATCAATGTTTAAACTTGTTTACATCATTCGTCAATCAGTGTTTAAACTTGTTTACATATTCATCATTCAGTGTAGTTTCATCAGTTTCAAATAAAAATTGATAATCTATTTCAGCAAACTTGATTTTTACTTTGTAGTTTTTCGTAACTACTTTATTCAAAATTCAACAGCAGATGCTCATTTCATACTATCACTCTTCAGCATCAAATATTCTTAACATACATTTAACTGGTCATTCTAAATTATAGCAGCTAGGTCATCCCATATTTGGCCAGCAAAATTTCCCTAGTCACAAAAAATTGGCAGTTCATCAGAAATTTCTTAATTTGAGCCCTGTGGTGATATGAATTACACTAAATTGGAGTGATATGCAAGAGGTGGAAGAAATGATGACGTCTGGAGACTAAAAAAGCAACCATATGACTCTACAGGAAAGCATTCGTGGAAACCTAACATTCAGACCCAAGAATTCGGTGGATTCTCGGTTCTGGCCTTGGTATCTCAGCCGCGCTTTTATTGCAGCTGTTCATGTAGAGACAATGAAATATCCACACGGCCCCTAGACTGGGCCTGTGTATGCATGGTCAAGTCATAATATTCATGTACATGTATGACCCAAGTTTTTCATATTTTTAGGATTTTAATAATATGTACATATATATACATGCTTACATGGTCAAGACAAAGTTTTTATGATGTATCTTTTATGTATATTCCAAATTGTATCAGGGGTTCATAGAAGTCACCTCTTACTACCGTTAATAGGCTGTAAAAATCACTCAAAAACTCAATAGAGAAGCCAAGAATCACGGTAAACTTATGAAAAACTCAATTCTGGCAAAAATGTTAATGCTACAGTATTAGCATTAGTAATAGTACACATTAAGGGGGTAAAATTCTAGAAAAACTCAATATTGATTGGACAAAACTCAAATTCAGCAAGAAAAAAACTGAATAGTTTGAAGTCTATGATCCCCTGTGTATATGTACATAATTCAAACTATGTGTATTTAAAATACACTGTACATCATGTGAAGTAATCATAAATAGACCTGCAGCAGTAGGTACTGTTTCAGTATTGTCTGATTCGTCTTCCCAGGCAAGCCCTGTGGGGCTTTCGTGTATTGACCTGGGATGTCGTTGTGCACAACGCAGGTCATGGTAAGAATAGGCCTCAGCTCCTCAGAGAGCTTATCATAAGAGGCGACTGAGGCACCCATGGGGTTCCCGGGTGTGAAAAGCAATAGAACCCTACCGGTGTGGTTCCCGGGTGTGAAAGGGAATAGGATCCAACGTCGTGATGTGACTGAAATATAGTTGAAAGCGACGTTAAATCATATTCACTCATTCAGTCCCTCTTCTCAGGCAACATTAGTCCTTACACGCAGCTCCACTCCTACCCTTGCCAGATTTGGTGAAGTATTCTGGCATAGACTATGGTAAATCTTCTGATAATTCAATCACCCTATCAAGATTCAATCACTCCCAGTTTTGAGGACAAAAATAATTCAATCAGTCCTTATGATAAATTTGATCACTCTGTTACGTCATAAACGATAATAGAAAAAACGTAACAGAAAACTTTTGTGAAGTCAAGGATTAACATTCAAATATTTATTTACAATACTAAAATCATACACAAATTAAGTAAGGTTAATAACAAAGAAATAAAATGTATAATGGAGTTTCAACAAGATTTTGGACCCTTTTGTCAACTTAATGATCCAATAAATTTGATCACCCCCTGATCTTCCTGTGATTAAATTATTAGGTGTAATCAAATGCTGCCTCAATAATACACACCTCCCATTTTCTGGATCGATATTGGAGGAAGATTTTTTTATGGCTCTTCTGATTGGTTCCTCAAGCAAAGACAAGATGAGATAACTCCAGGGTCTCAAATAGCAGTCGGATGCAAGTCCAGTCTGCAGGGCCATAGCCAGAATGTCATGAGGGGTGCTTGACTTTCACTTCAAAAGGGCACATCAGGGGTTTGGCTGTACGAGAAAATGCAGCGAATAGGGTGCTCACTTCAGTGTGAAAAGGGCGTTTGTATGAGAATTTTTTTTTTTTTCTCGGACGGATGTTTTCCCCAAACCCAGAAAACCCTCCTTAGCTATGGGCCTGTGTCTGATAAAATTGGATCTTCTCTGATCAAGCTGATCAAAAGTGCTTATCCTTTCAATGTTGAAGCATTGTGTCTGATCAAATTCTGAGAAATGAGGGATCGTTTTAAATATGCTTCTTTCAGACCCTGTAACTGTTACTCGCTGATTTCATATTCGAGATGGTGCGGTTATTTTTTCCATAACATGGTGGACACTCTACAGAAACTCGGATTCATTGGCTGGATTTTCTTCCAATTGCCAATGAAAATCCTGGGCTTCTGTTTGAAAATTTGAATTGACCAATGGAGTTGTTTAAAACTGGAAGATATCCCATGATGAATCTCAATTGAGACAAGGGATGGAGAGGAGTTTGCAGACGGACCTGCTTTATCTCAATAATCTACAGTAGAGGGCAGAAATAACCTAACCTTGAACATGACCAGAAAAGAAAAAAAAAGATACATATTAAGTGAATTCTTGTGGTAACAAAGGTGTGCTCATTTTGATCACTGCTGAAGAAAAAAAACTCCAGCCACTACTAATATAATAAGCACAGGCAGTCACATTTACCGAATGCTCTCAGAGTGCCGCTCATGTGTTCGTTGTATTAGAAAATGCATGAACAGGTTTTTTTCGATAATATTTTTTGTGAACACAGCCTAATGTGTGCTCACGTAAGAATGGTGCACTTGTTTTTTGTTCGTATCGACATTTAGCGCAGCATTATTTTAACCGCAATTTACATGTGAGGGGATCTCATCACAGTACTGATTCGACAAGGATGATTATAGGCGAAGGCAGCAGTACATCTGTCATGTTAGTCATCTGTAGGCACCAGATAATTGCAGCAATATGCTGAAATGAGGCAGCAGATGATTGTATGTAAAATATGGCAACAGTCCATTGTATGTAGCATTTCTTGAGGCAACAGTTCATTTGCTAATTGTAACCCATAGATATATTAGGACATGCTCTCCGAGTCGATACTCCAGCCGATGATGAATTACAAGACGTTCCGAATCATTAGTAAAGTTAGGGCCATTAACTAGTAGACTAGACTACGAGCTGGCCTACGATATTTTAGGCCTACAATGGACTGTCACTTGATACTCCTGTAATACAGTGGAGTGCTGCAGTGCCAGACAGACACAAAACAAACACATATTCATTTATATTTTGTATTAAATATACATGAAGTGAATGGAAATTGAGAGATACATGTAATTGGATCAGTGATATTTCCGACAAGTAAATTCTCAAGTGCTCATCATGTATAGTTTAATCCTTGAATTCGCCCGTTTTTGTCATAATATTTTTCCATGGTACTAGACATATAATGGACTGCTGCTCACATAGATCAACTGGTACAACAACACAAAATGTGTAAAATCTTTGTTAAGTTCTAATTTTAATAACCCGATATTTGGTATCGATACAGTATGATATCTAGTGATAAAAAAAATGACTGGACCCCAACAACCATACCTTTCATTCACAGGCTAAAAATCTCCCATTTTCAGATAATGATGCAGATGTCTGGTTTGAATTATGCTGTACTTGAAAACGAAAATAACCGAATGACCTATAATCATCAGTTGTACGACAAATGTACTGCTTCCTATAATCATCCTTGTCGATTCCTTACTGTGCTCATTAAAGGTTAGGTTATTTCTGTACTCTACATCTTGACTTTGGACCATTATTGTAACCTGTGGACAATATTTAGGTTTGTTTCTCATCCAATGAAGCTTTAGACCTGGTACACATGACCCAGTTTTTCTTGACAAGTGAGCCCAAATTTGTGGAAGACTGTTAGGAACATTGGCTATTTCCTGCTCTGGTACAGTCATCGTATATAGTACAAGATTGTAAGTAAGCTATTGGCCACCACAGACTTCCATAAATTTAGTCTCACTCTCATTGGCTGGATTTTCTCACAGTTTCTTCACAAGCCAATGAAGTGCTGGGTTTCCATTTGAAAATTTGAATCAACCAATCAGATGTTTTAAAACTGGAAGATATGTTGTTTTCATTTGAACATGTATATAGAGCAATCCCTGATAAGGCGGTTCAGGTTTGACCCCTCTGTTACAGCATTTAGAGAGGATGCACTGCATATACACAGTGTGAACTTTTAGATTAACTTTCTATATAAAAGTCTTTTTTTTTTGCATGTGTTTGTGTTGTTTCTAAAAATGCTTTAATTTTAATGTCAATGCAATTTTGTATCATGTATATGATGTTATTTTAGCTACATTCATGGTGTCTATGTTAATATTGTTATTTTGTCTAGCATTAGCATATTCCTTGTACCAGTCCATTTCCTTGTACTAGTGACTGGATCTGTCTAGTTTAACAGCCAGGGGACTGACTTACAGAAGTTACATTTTAATAACCTCCCCAAGTGGTTTTATTAGAAAGAAACTTTGTTGTTTATGAAGAACCTGGTAAATATGAAAGAGTTGTTTGGGACTGAGGTCGAGTTTGCTGTCCCCAATGCTAAGTATACAGGTTTCATTCAGAGGACACCACAAGCATTGGCAGGAAAGTCTCCAAAGAGATTTGACCAGGGATTGTTTCGACAAGGATAGATTTGTGATGTAATTTTGTTTATAGATATTTGATTATTTTGATAGAGAGTTACGTTGTTCATTGCGGAGCTGTAATGTTGTTGAACGCAACGTTAAATTATCTCTCTCTCTTTGCCAAAGTGATTATATCAGAATCCTCACTGCTCACAAAATAATGATGTTTTGACCAGCAGCGAAGTCAGAGTACAAGTGGATCAACACAGCCCTTACTTTAATGAGCAACCTTCATGCCTCCAAGTGCGTAATGGTACATTCATAATATTAACATAAACATGAGATTATAAGCTAGATCTATTAGCTTATATCCTTGCATCCCAAATTTTTCCCTAATTTATGTATATTTTTCCTTGAAAACCAAGAAAGACATTAAGGTTGACAGATGATGCCTCAAGTAAGGTCACAAAGTAAGGTCATACTCTTTTCTGAAGAGGCACATGATATAACCTTATAAAGTTATCAGGTACTCCAGTGATAGAATGTTGACATATTTATGGACCAGTCCAGGGGCCGATTTCATGAAACCTCACTTGACTTTTTCAAGGGCGATTTTCGCACTTGACCAACTGCACTTAAAAAAAATCTCAAGTTGTGTTTCACCAAATGTTTTGACTGCACTTGGTCAAGTGATGTTTGAAGTGACCTTTTTACCCCTCAGCCTATAAGTCTGTGGGGTTTTGTCGTCGGCAAGTACGTCCAGTCGGTCGTCTGTCGTCAACAATTCTTGTGACCGGTCTACAAGCCAAACCGTGGCATCTAGAGACTTCGAATTTGGTATACAGGATTGTTGGGTGGTCAGCCATAAGCCTATCAAATTTGGGTAATTTATGATGATATGATGAATTTTGCGGTTTCCATGGCAACATCACGGAAAATTCGTCAACAAGTCTTGTGACCAGTCTAGAAGCCAAACCGTTGCTTCTAGAGACTTCAAATTTGGTATGCAGGATTGTTGGGTGGTCAGCCACCAAACTTGCCGTGCACACCCATATGCTCGTGACCCAGGAAACTCTATCTCTGATACCGTTCAAGTGCTCGATGTAAAATTTGGTAAACATCATCGATGCATCAAGAGACTTATGATGAATGACAGAACTGGTTTCTCTGATTGGGCGGAAATCTTGGCGGCCATCTTTAATTTATGCAAGATTTTTAATGATGTATATCTCTGATACCATTTGAGTGTTCTATATGAAACTTGGTATACAGCATCGATATATGAAGAGACTCGCAATGAATAACCACATCAGTTCCTCTGAATGACGGGAAGGATAGGCAGTCATCTTTAATTTATGCAAAATCATTAATGATCTCTATCTCTGATACCGTTCAAGTGCTCGATGTAAAATTTGATATACATCATCATTCCATCAAGAGACTGTTGACCGAACTGTTTTCTCTGATTGGATGGAAACCTTGGCAGCCATTTTCAATTTATGTAAAAATCATTGATGATCTATATATCCTTTGATACTGTTCAAGTGTTCAGTTTGCTTGGTACAGGTCGTAGATACATCAAGGGACAAGCAATGACTGCCGGTTTCTCTGATTGGACGGAAAACTTTGCGGCCATTTCTGATTGCAAGTTTTTTGATAATCTGTATATTTGTCACTTGACTACTTGATGTTCCTGATATTTTCAAAGTTGTATATGTATGGTTCAAATTGAATGGATTGTGAATGACTGGCACCCAGAGCCGAGGGGTTTTAGATGCGCAGCTTCGTATTCCTATCAAAAACTCTATTACTTGGCTCCCACTGAAAATTGGAAGACTTTTATTATTGTTCAGATTATTATTAGGGTTCAAAGCAACTTCAAGAATGGCTTGAAGCCTTTTGTTTTTGTTCAGAATATTTTTGTTCTTCCACCATATTTTTCGCACATGATATGTCAAACTATTTATTATAGTTTTAATCTTTACTAGCCACTGGTAAAGCATCTTCTGCATTCAACCAAATCTTTCAGGCTTTTACATATGCATTTTCCATTCATTGTGTACCAATATACACTTGACTAAAACTGTCTGGCTGAGGGGTTGTTGCACCTTCTAGGTGCTGCCTCATGTTGGAACTCTTTTGTGTGATTTGGTAATAAATAGTACCCCGCAGAATCAAGTGCATGCTCAAAATAATCGATGCGGCGGAACCGATTGGTAGGATTTGAGGTGTCGAATAAATATGTCTGTGCCATGTTTGGCCCTATCAGATGAAGAACAATGTCCCTATGTGTAGTATGATGCATGGGCAGATGAAAAAAACCCTTATTTTTCTACACCATCTCCCGTTATATTGGTCATTTCAAGTACGTTTTTTATTTCAAGTGCGGTTTTCAATGGAGGTCTTATCACACTTGAACTCAAGTGCGATTTCGGGTTCAAGTGAACTTTCATGTAAAGCAAAAACTCCGGTCAAGGGAGATTTTCAAGTGCACTTGAACTTTGAAGTGTGAAAATTGTCTCAAGTGAGGTTTCATGAAATTGGTCCCAGTCTTCTGAGGGTATATAACCTTGCCATGTCTGCATTACAAGATCATGTTATCTTCCCCCCGTCTTTTTACATTTCTTTCCAACAGCATTTTGTGGCCAAATGGGCACCACAGTTGATAACTTGTTATTGGTAAATGAAGCTGATAACTTGTACAGGTTATTATTCGATACCTTCCGTAAGTTAGTCCCCTGTCTGCTGAAGTGCAAAATATAAATTGTACATGTACCAAAGCCTGTAGGAGTATTTACATGTAAAACACCTAAACTAAATTTTGTCTTTGTGTGTTAACTTGTGCTATATTGTATATTGTCTTCGGAATTATTGCAATTGTTCTTTGTTCTTTGTAGAGCAAGTTTGTATTTCTTCCAATATTAGATTTTAACAGGATTTCTGAAGTGTTACATAGTGTGCTTATGAAGCACGTGTTTTCAATATTTAGCACCAGGTAGATGTTTGGGCTGAACATTGTAACCCACTGCCAATAGCAGGCCTCGTATACTGTCTTGAATCACTTGAAAATGGCAATAAAGATTAACAGAAACTCTGTGATCACTAGAGATTGGCTGCATTGATTTTCTTATCAGGCCAATGAAAATATCGGATTTCCTTTTGAAAATTTGAATAGACCAATCAATTAAGTGCTTTAAAACTGGAAGATGTCCCTTGATGCACTTACGTTTCCATAAAACTCCATTCAATCTTAAAGCACTTGGCCTGCAGGTCATGAGATCTCAATATTCTACAGGAGACATGGCATCCTGATATTCTGCAGGAGTCCTGAGATCCGGATATCCTGCAGGAGTCATGATATGCTGATATCCTACAAAATTATGAGATCCCAATATCCTGCAGTCCTAATATGACTGAAATATAGGTGGTAGTGACATTAAATCATATTCACTCACTCCTACAGGATTGTGAGATCCTGATATCCTACAGGTATCATGAGATCCCGATATCCTGCAGGATTGTGAGATTCCGGTATCTTGCAGGGTTTTTACAGGTCTTGGAAAAAAGTCCTGCAATTTCAAAGTTGAATTTCCAAACCTTCATGACCTAGCTTGCTAGTCCTGGAATTTAACCAAATTTACTTATAGGTTACCAAGAATGTCCTGTAAATTAAGGACAGATCTTTATGTATTTTTTTCTTACAATATCCAGAATGTTGATCCATTATGTTTTTTACAATTGCCAATAGATGAAGTTCTATGTTACAATCATGATTTCTGTCCCTCTGTCCATCTTTTAACTCTTGTTAACAGGTCCTGTATTGTGGATTGGTACCAAACTTGCTGTATACATTATCCATGGGGAAAAGAGGAACCCTATTAATTTTGAGGTCAACGGTCAAGTTCACTGTTTACGAAAAATGATAAATTATTTAAAACTACTATATATCACACAGTTACATTTTACAAGTTGTCTTTTTGTAATTTAATGTTGTATGATGTATTTATTGGCATGTCTGTCCTCAAAGAATTCATCTGTTGTCCCCATTTTGATATACTGATGGCACCTAGTGCATATTACTTGTGAAACATGTCAGAATAAATGACATTGATTCAGAGCTTCTCACTTACAACCTGGTCTTCATCACCTTTCTTTGTGTTCACTATTTTATACATACATGTGATCACAGGTGAACAACCATTGGTCGAAGTATTAAGAACATTGACTCTTATACATGTATCTACCTAGTATAATCCGTGGCGTGTCCGACTCCTCTTCCTCCTCCCCCCCCTCCTACTCCGCTTTACTCACTGCACAGCGAGTCGCATAGGTGTGGCGCGGGATAGGGTGGGGCGAGAGACCTGGAGTTTTCACTATTTGAGATTCCATGGGCCAGGCTTGCACCCTACAGTAGAATGGGTCGACTGCGCATGCGCGATGAGTAGTGCGCGATGAGTAGTATAGAAAGGGCACGCGATCTCCCTAGTATGTATAATGACTAATGAAGAAACCATGCCTTTATAATTAATGATGCCAAAATTGAATACATTTAGCTCAACATTTGAGCAGTCGAGGCTAAAATGCAGAAATATTTTGAATTATTGAGCAATCAGTTTAAAGATAAATACATGTATCTGACTACTTTGAGTATTAAATCCTGGGACAGAATATCTGGAAGATACCGTCTTCAGCCTTGAAAAGTTCGGAATAAATCAATCCAGACTTCCTAACCAATTAGAGCATTTCCACAAAGTGGATGCTCTTATGTTTTCCTGAGAAACGGATCCGCCGCCGCCGCGACTTTAAACGTGAATATCTCTGAAACCGTTAAATATTTTCGGGTCAAACTTGGTGTGCTATCTCCTTAGGCCTGGGAAATTTGTCTGGTTGTGTTTCAATACCCGCTGCTCACCACTAGGTGGCGTTGTAGTCATAGCATAGGTAAACCTTTCTCTGACGATTTCGTCTGAACGGCTTGTCTAATTTCTTGTATATTACAATGGTCTTGAAGGATAGTCAATGTGCTGAAAAGGTTTTGGTTTAGCTGGCATAATTATAAAGGCAAATTTTTTGCGTCTCAAAAAAAAAGTTTTTCGTGAAATGAAAATTCACCAATTCGCTTGGAGAAATATTTAAAAACAGTTCTATCCTAGGTTGCCAAGCATAAATATAGGATTGCCGACATGATAATTCCCTTTCGGTGTGAACCAAATTGCCATTTAAATGAAAAATCTCATTTATCTGACTTAACGTCAAAACCTCCATAACCATTATCATGAAGTTTTTTCCATTGAACACTTATGTGCCATCTCCTTAGGGCTTTAGATTTCACCCGCTTGTTTTTTGTGGCATTTGGTCATCACTAGGTGGCGCTATAGACATGAATGCAGGTAAACATGTGTAACATCATATCTTCTGAACAATGTGTTTGATTTCCATGAAATTTGAGTATAATGATCTTGCAAGATAGGCAAAGAACTGACAAGATTTTGGTGATGTTGGCGAATCATGAAGACACATTTTTGCATCTCGAAATAAGATTTTGTTTTCACAATGGAAATTTGCTTCTTAATCAGAGAAAAGTAATTCTATTTTGCTGAACATGAATGTAACATTCCTAGTGTTATAGTTCACATCCCTTGTAGGGCCAAATGGCCATGTTTTTAAATATATGAAATTCTCATGACTTGAGTCCAATATCTACATTCCCCAGGCCACATCTGAGGAGTTTGCTTCATCATGTAGGTTTGTGATATTGTTCATCATTGGGTGGCACTATAGACAGTAAACTTATATAGCACATTTTATTGGTATTTCATCTGTTCATGAAGTTTATTATTGTCAGATGGACGAAGGATTTCAAAGGACAAAGTTTTTTTTTTGATTGAAATTGAAGGGCCACCTCTTATACGGATTTTGCAGCCCATCAACATAATGCTTGATTTATATCTCGTTATACATTCTTTATTACAATTAATAATTTTATTAACATGGTTTGAAAATGGATTGAAAGGACATTGGTGCTATTAGCGCTGACATAATCATGTGGCATAGGGTAAAGTCAGCTAAATATATCGAAATCTAGGCTACATCAACCCCTGCTTACACACATAGCTAAAATGCAGTCAGAGAAAATATGTTGCCATCAGTGTATGGTCAGTATGGAGAATTGCAAGGATGCAAGTGGGCTTGAAGTCCGGCCATTTTGGTCAAATGGACATACTGTAACACTGATATTCTGCTTTATCTTTAAATCAGGCCTCATATTGTAGGCCTGTATGTTGATCATTCAGTTTATAAAAGCTGTAATGGTTGATTTATTTTATAATGCACTTTACAGAAGTGGACTAGTAGACTGCTTGCGTGAACAAAGCAAGCACTTTATTTCCGAATGAGTGCTTCAAAGATTTTTGAAGTGGAACTTATTTTATACATACCTGCTATATGGCACATCCCACCTTGGAAATTTTTACATGTATATCTAATTGAAGTAATCCATTGGAACCACTGATGATTTTCCAATAATAGAGAAGAAAAGCAATTCCGAGTAGGGATGACAATTTCATTCTGTATATTTCGCTATTAGTTATAGCATCTTCAACAGTGAACAAAGTTACAAACAGCTCCATACGCACAGTATATATACAAGGCATAATGTGATCTTAGCCAATACACATTTATGAATAGGTAAACCAGTAAATTATGTCAATCAGGTTGGACGGATATTAAAATGCTGTCCTTTTCAGAAATTGTTAAAATGGTGTGATTCAGGTGATACAATACACACACTAATTGATGAAAACAATACATAATCTGCTTATCTGGCAAGAACTAAGTAAACTGTGCATAAATGAATAAAGTATGGTGATATAGTGAGTATGTACCTACATTGAATATTTCTACATGTCATGAAGTTTGGATAAGGACTGTCATTTTAAGATAATAGAGGTATAATTTTCTTTGCAATCCACATCAGAGTTGATGGAAACCTACAAATGTTGTAACTCGCATGTTTCATAATTTTATATTCCCATGCGAGTTACAACATTTGTGGAGTGTGTATTGTAACACCTGAATCACACCATTTGTAGATCACTGTCGCTTAATATTTTACAATTTCTGAAAATGGCGGCATTTTAACAGCCAGTGAAGGTTCCTGATTTACATTGAACGTACGTAGTATTAGCAGCATTTTACAACAATAACAATTCGCTGACTTACAGTGAAAAATTGTAGTGAAAGGTATTTATTTTTTGTTGTTTTTCATTTTTATTTGCTGGCATTGTTTCAGATAGAATACAAAAGCCTAATTCATACAATCAGGAATAAAAAGGGGGTTAAAGTATTTATGTTCAAACTTTCATGGGAAACATAAAAGTGGCAATTTGAAAATTTATTTTTATTCGATTTTTTAAAGGTGAACTGAAAAGCTTTTCAATGTTCTGTTAAAATGTCATAAAACAAGAACTTCTATAGTTGTTACAAATATGTGTGGTAATAGTTTTGTGGGTTATTGTTTTATGTTGGGTATACGAGAAGTCAAAACTTATACCACCAGAAAACGAGAGCCAGAACGTCATCGCTTGCCTCCCGTTGTTTTTGGAACGTCATGACGTTATAGTGGTCTTCGTTCATTCATCCGACGTAGCATAACGTCACATTTAAATAAAACTTGGATGAAGGAGACAACTATAACGTCATAACGTTCTACAAACCGAGAGAGACAAGCGATGCAAGTTTTCAAGACGGATTTATAACAGGATAACTTAAATATTGTTATTAGTACAATTTTGCAAAATATATTTGCCCCAAAAACGTATAAAAGTTATGTCACATAAGACAAGATGTATATAAGCAACATTTTAGATAAAATTAAAAGCTTTGCAGTTCACTTTTAATGTCGGCCGGCCAATGAAACGCAAAATAAAGTTGGTGTTGCCTCACACTGGGTTTCGCCCATTGGTGAATAAATCCCTTCTCAGAGGCACTTCTACCAGTGATGATTCCTGATTACTCATCCTTCAGGGGTATGTGTCCCATCCTAAAAAAAATTGCCGCCCCTAATAGGGGGTGTGCCAAAATTGGGGAAATCTAAAGCCCTGTGAGTACCAAATTATGTATTACAAAATTATCTGGGGAAATGCTCTACGCCCGTTTTTCAAACGAGCTTTCATTGAAATCGACAATAGGGTGACGTGCGCGGTAAAGTGGTTGCCAGTGCATGTCGCCCACGCAGTCCAGTTAGTTTGAAATGAACAAGCCTGTCACTCGAGTTGCACCACCCATTGAAAATGCATCGAGTTTGAATTGTTCATATTTGATCAGATTTGGTGTGAGCGTTGTAGACACTGTTAATGTCCAAACGCCCGTTAATGTCCAAATTGGACATTAACACGCAACGAGTGCGTGTTAATGTCCCACGTAGGACAATAAGACGCCAGCATGAATGTTATCGTCCAAACTTTGGACATTAGCGGTCGATATGTATCACTTCGACTGTTATTGTCCTAAAACACTACGAGAATCGATATGACCACAAGATATTGAATTAGTGAAAAAACGAACTACGGACTATGAACTTTTAATGAGCACAAGAAAGCATTGAAAAAACACCAAGACACAGCGAAATCGCTTTGCGAGACTACAACCTGTGTTAATACATCCATCTTGCACTACGAGGAATCGATATGACCACAGATATTGAATTAGTGAAAAAACGAACTACGGACTACGGAGTATGGACTGTTAGTGAACACAAGAACACATTTAAAAAACACCAAGACAGGGCGAAATCGCTTTGTGAGACTACAGCCCATGTTCATATATCCATCTTACACTGCGACGAATCGATATGACCACAATATATTGAATTAGTAAAAAAACGAACTACGGACTATGGACTGTTAGGACATTAAGACGCAACTTGTACATATTGAAAAAAAATCAGTTGCAGGTCGACCGCTAATGTCCAAATTTGCCCTAGGACAATAAGAGGCGGTTAATGTCCAAACTTAGGACATTAACACGCACTCGCTGCGTGTTAATGTCTAATTTGGACATTAACGGGCGTTTGGACATTAACAGTGTCTACAGAGCGTAGGCATACATGGATGTCTAGATTAAAACAACACTGCATGGTGCACAGTGTCAGAGACTGGAGAAGGTATCTTCCAGATATTCCTTCCCAAGATTTGATCCTTAAGTAGTATCAGACAAAATACACACATTTTTAGCTATTGAGCTGCAATATGCCATACAAACTGGAGAAATATGACATATTGAACAACTCTGCCAAATGGGGGAACTATGGTGAAATACTGAGCAATCCTGCCGAAATGAAGCAATATGGTGAAATACTGAGCAACCCTGCACAATATAGCAATATGGTGAAATACTGAACAACCTTGCCAAAACAGAGCAATATGACGAAATATACTGAGCAACTCTGTCAAAATGGAGCAAAGTGGTGAAACACTGAGCAACCCTGCAAAAAAAAGAGCGATATGAGGAATTACTGAGCAACCCTGCCAAAATGGAGCAATATAGTGAAATACTGAGCAACTCTGCAAAAATGGAGAATTATGCTGAAATACTGAGCAACTTGTCAATCTAGACACGAGGAAGATATTGAAATATATTTACATTTATTTTGTACATAGTTTTAATCAATGGAAATTATAACAACCCCAAATAAGAATAATTGTTAATGAAGTTAAATTTGGGAAAAATTCATTGTGAACGATTCGGCTAAAAATGGATTGACCAAAAGTGACACAGCCTAATTGTAAAGTTTTCACTTTATTGCTGGGTTACGTGCTTGCATGCAGCATTTAACATTTACACATTTCCAGGA
Source organism: Hanleya hanleyi (assembly GCA_036873755.1). Classification (NCBI taxonomy): domain Eukaryota; kingdom Metazoa; phylum Mollusca; class Polyplacophora; order Lepidopleurida; family Hanleyidae; genus Hanleya; species Hanleya hanleyi. The sequence continues at coordinate 56,105 of JAVTVY010021024.1, forward strand.
ACTAAATACACTGCACATACAATATCATTCGCTTTCCAGCAATTTGCAAAATACCCTGTAACATATTCGCTTTCCAGCAATTTGCAAAATACCCCGTATAACATATTCGCTCTCCAGCAATTTGCAAAATACCCTGTAACATATTCGCTTTCCAGCAATTTGCAAAATACCCTGTAACATATTCGCTTTCCAGCAATTTACAAAATACCCTGTAACATATTCGCTTTCCAGCAATTTACAAAATACCCTGTAACATATTCGCTTTCCAGCAATTTGCAAAATACCTCACCAACACCCGGTTCACTAACACCTTAATTCTCACAGCCATGTACAATAGATGCTGGTTCATTTCAAGTTGTTCTTTCTCACGTTTATTCTCTCCCATTTCTTTTGGAAGGAGGAGTTACGATTCGACGAACGATTGTCATACGCTAACCTGCTATTGTTTAAGTGTCATAATTTTGTTTTGAAGCCGTTTTCCCTTATCTATAAATGACTCTGATGATGCGTTGTCGTCATCGATCCCAAATATGATATTTCCTTCAGACGAAGTCTTACATGTATTTCTCTGTTTGTGGTGAGGAATAATTTCATTATTTTATGCCGGAATATTAATTGATTTTCCTGACGCCTTGAAAATGATATTCCGCACATAGCTTTTGTGAATACACGAGATCACAGTATCGTTAATACCACTAAAAGAATTACTGAATTTTTTGCCTTTATTAGAAACCTACACACAGCCGGACGCCGGTAAACTTTTAAGGTACTTAGCACAGCAATCTAATAAAACGACCATTGATTACAAATTGGCCCCACCTCTTAAATCGGCACGTTCGAAAACAAATGGCCCGAGATCGCAGTTTACCAAAGCCGTTAGGTGCATACACCATGTGTGTACCGATGCCGTCTCCTGCGGACTCCCACAAATCTGGAGGTTTTTGTTTTCAATCAAGCATGTATAAATCCTTCAATTATAGCGAATAATTTCCCAAGAATGTACCAGGAGGGAACAAGGCATCAACGACTTTGGTATAAGCCTTTTACCAGACATAATAAATTAAAGATATTGGTTCTATTTCTTTGTTATATTCGTCCCGCACCTGGTGTGGACGAGTTTGGTTCTATTAAGGCCAAAAAGGGTATTTTGTTTCTGAATAATGATCCGGTGACGTGGTTTTTTATATTTTATTTTTATATTTTTTTTTAAATTCTGGAAAAGCCCCGATTTGCGTTAAATCATAGTATATCATGCCTCCAAACTGAAATATTAAATTCCACCACTATTTCAACGGCTTTCTCAACCGCATTCTCTAAAAATTAACGTCGAATTACATCTCTATAAACATATTCTAGTTTTGTCACTCTTACATTGGCTAGGAGCTAAATCTGCTGAAAATGTGCGAAAAAAGGTGTTGACGCCACAATGACTTGATCAGCAGTGAATGTCTTCGTCGATGTTTTTACAACAGCATATTTTCGTTTTAAAGAATAAAATCATTCCCCACCTTTCGATACATCACCATGACAGTGGATATCATAAAAATGCGTATTTTGTATAAATTAGCAGCTTACATCGATCTACATATTCCCCTACTATATCCCAGTTTCGCCACGAATCCCGGTACAGAGGGAAATTCGGGTGTCTGCGGACAACCAAAAGTAAATGGATGAGCGAGGGTGGAGAATGGTGAGAACTCCACGGGCGTGGAGAATGCATTCGCCATTCTCGGTCTATCACAGTCGATTGCCAGAGGTCACCAACTCCCATTGATTTTCTGGGGTCTAAAATTATAATCAGGACTTTATTTGTCATTATACCTGTCAGTGATTGGACGGGAAAGGGTTTGTGAAACTTTTTAAAATGTTTCTATAACACTCAAAACTATGCAAATAAAGTTTAAACTTTTAACAGGTAAAAAACTTTGAGGTAGTTTGATTGTCTGCCTCCCATATTCCCTAATTTCTGACATACGTATCTCGGGGAAAAAAAGGCGAATGTATGCTGAATTTTTATATGTTTAAGCAGAAAAGCCAGGCTACCTGGCGTGGTGGTCATTTGTGGCGGTGAACATTAGGAAATATAGTTTTCTCAAGATGTGCCGTACCGGGATTAGTGGCGCATTCTTCAAAATGGTGCTTGCTTCACTCATCTTTATAGATAGAGGTATAGGGGGTTATGTAGATCGGTGTATGTCGCTGATTTATGCATAGGCCGCATTTTTCTGATATCCACTGACATTGTGGTGTAGGAAAAATTTGGAAAATAAATTTATTATTCAAAAAACTTTTTTTACTGCAACAACATCTTAGCTTGCTAAGGGCATTTCACGTTTCACTTAACACTACCCTTAGATTGCCGCTGTGATTCGGCATGTATTTCACACGGCGTCATCTATCTAGAGGGAGATAATCGAGTTCGAAAGTTGTTCCCAAAGATGAGGTCAAATGTCGGCCCCATTTAAACGAGCCAATGAAATTATCTGTATTCAAATATTTCTTAGACGTGCAGAGATGTCAGTTTCACGAGGCGCAAGACTGGGGGAGTCTACGCGAGACCAAAACGAAGTTGTGCGAATTAGCTATTTTATTTCTGACTCTAGTGGAGCATGCTTCTTTGTTAAATCATATTACAAACGGCCTAACATATTTGAAAACAAAATAAAATCGGCGACAGACCACAGGAAAATGATATGCTTTTTATTTTGTGATGGGGGCACTTCGAGGCCCACCATGGGATCGTTTCAATCGATCGCTTTCTGGAGGTGTGTCTTCGTTGTATGAATGTGATTGCACCGATGTCGGATGTAACGGGACCAGTCGGATGTGACCATTTGGGAAACGCGCTATTACACGCAGATAGCACCCGTTACCGCATGGCTACGAGCAGAAGTTTCTACGTATGATCGTGCCATGCGTTGGTGTGGGGGTGCAAACTGTATGCCTTCAAGGTCTTGGCGATGTTTGGCGCGCCAAATTCACCCCATCCCAGCTTTCCGTGGAGGAAGAGAGCGGAAACCTTCTGCACCATGGTTTCAAGCATGTCTGCTGCAACTCTGCCTCACTCACGCTTAATTGATGTGAGCAGGTCGCTGGGGTGGGATCTTATTTTGAAGCTGTCGCAGAGTAAAGTCAGACTGGAGTGGTTTATAGTGGACGTGCTGGCAATATGCCATGAGCAGACAGGAATAGTGGGAAAGGGGCACTTGGGTGGACATTTTGAGACAGAGGTGGACGATCCTCGGTCCAATGGATGGTGTGAGGTATCCGTTTGAAGCGCTCATGCGGTGGAACTCGACTGGGGCGATACGCGCTTGAGCAGTCAGGGAGTAGTAGTGAAAGGACTGCTTCGGAGGTGCGAGACGTAAAGAAAGGGGCGATGTTCGGTCAGGCTACCCGATTGTGCGGGTGTGGAAATTCGGACGCTACTCCAAGAGTGCTTCAATAGGACCTACTCGGACCAAAGATGGTCCATCTCTACCCCAAAAAGACCATTCCAATGCCTCTTTTCCACTATTTCCTGACAGCGCATACACAGATTGACACTGGAAATCCCATGACCTTTAACCCGGAAGTGACTTTTGACCTCGACATGTCCTTTGCTTTCATCCCACCTTTCATCACACTTCTTCCCACCTTGCCCCCTATACCTTACCGCCACCAAATTATACGAATGAAAAAAAGGTTTTATGTATTACTTTGGTATCATAGACGATATGGCTGTGTTGGTTAGAGCCCCAGTTTTGTATGATCAGTCGGTTGGTGTCATAGACGATCTGCCCATTTGGTTAGAGTGCTAGTGCAGTATGACCAGGCGGCTGGCGTCATAGACGATCTGCCGGTATTGGTTAGAACACCAGTCCAGTATGACCAGGCTAGACGATCTGCTGGATTTGGTTAGAGCGCCAGCCCAGTATGTCCAGGCGGCTGGTGTCATAGACGATGTGGTCGTTGCAGTTAGAGCGCCAGAACCAGGTCGCTGGTGTCATAGACGATGTGGTCGTTGCAGTTAGAGCGCCAGAACCAGGCGGCTGGTGTCATAGACGATGTGGTAGTTTCAGTTATAGAGCGCCAGTCCAGTGTGTCCAGGCAGCTGGTGCCATAGACGATGTGGTCGTTGCAGTTAGAGCGCCAGAACCAGGCGGCTGGTGTCATAGACGATGTGGTAGTTTCAGTTATAGAGCGCCAGTCCAGTGTGTCCAGGCAGCTGGTGTCATAGACGATGTGGTCGTTCGAGTTAGAGCGCTAGTCCTGTATGACCAGGCGGTTGGTGTCCTAGACGATGTGATCATGTCGGTTAGTGCGCCAGTCCTGTATAGCTAGGCGGTTGATGTCATAGACGATGTGCCCATGCCGGTTAGAGCGCCAGTCCAGTGTGACCAGGCGACTGATTTCATAGACGATGTGGCCATGCCGGTTAGAGCGCCAGTCCAATGTGACCAGGCGGTGTCATAGACTATGTGTCGGTGTTGGTTAGAGTGCCAGTCCTGTAAGGAAAGGCGGTTGGTGTTATAGACGATGCTGCCATTTCGGTCAGAGCGCCATTCCCCTATGACCAGGTGGCTGGTATCATATAAAGGTGAGGAGAAGCTGATACAGTGGTTCATATTTGAAGGGTCTATTTCCAATTTTGATTCACAAGGTGCCATCGGTATGACCGCGAAGATCCACGTTCTTGCCGGCACCGTCCCAAGATTCCCCCCAAGTTGACGCAAAATCTGATTGACTACAGAACTCGAAAGCTATTGAACTGGTGAAATCTTCACACTGGGCTGTATTGACAGTATCAAGGAATACAAAATACGTCACAATAAACACTCCACGGGGCCTTATTGGATACAATCGGTATCCCTATGTAATTTTTGCGGGTCCGGTAACATTTCAGCTCAAGACAGAAATTCTGCTGGGCAATTTTCCCCACGCCGTCGTGAACATACAAAGAGATTCTGAAACATCTTGAAGGTTCGCTTAAAATCTGGCAAAACCACCTGCATCCACTGGAGGACAAGGCAGGAGCAATTCGCCACGCGCAAGCTCTAAATTCAGTCGCGGAACTGAAGAGTTTTCCGGGCCCCCTCAACTTGAACAGTAGATTTCTATAGGACTGTTTGACGCCGTTGCACAATCCAGCTACTAAGGAACAGCTACTAAGGAACAGCTACTAAGGAACAGCCATGGAATATCAACAGCGTAAAACACTGAGCTGCTTTAGTCCCCAATGCATCTTGTTCTTTCATTCACCGAAGTTAAGCAACGTTAAGCTCGGTCAATTCTTGGATGGGTGACCGGGTGCTGTACTGGCTGGATATCAGTGTTCAGGGTAATAGGAACAGTGAGCACTCTCGTGTTCTGGCACATGCAGGCACCGTAGTGATATGACTGAAACAAGGTTGAAAACGACGTTAAACCCTACTACTCACTCACTTTTCAATATTCAGCTGTCGTCCATAGAAGAATTTCAGCGTCAATAATCGAAAGACCTATTTCTTGTGACAGTTAGCGACAATTTCAAATGTGCATGAAATAAAAATAATAAAAACACACAAGATGGTTTCCTACAAGAGATAAACGGCCAACAGTTTCCAGTGATGTCCGCAAGACATGATGATGTTCTATACGCAAAAGGAAACGACCCCATCCAAAGAAACCCAGGCGACGCCAATGGAAGTGTTATCACACCAGAGACCACAGCTAAACAAACCGATCGATTTTTTTGTATAATTTTAGCACAGTTGGCTAAATGCGGTTTTTAGTCGTAGTTTTCCTGACATGAGAACCGAATTTGTGTGAAAAGCGTTCCATGCTGAGTGAGATATGCCAACTTCAAGAAATGGTACATCGGTCGTTTTATCAGAGATCATTACATGTTACATGGCTAGATGTTGGGAATACCAGTAACATGGAGATATGGGATATAGGATTGATGATGTTGAACCAAAAAGGTTCATTTTGACTTAAATCGTCGAAAATGTGAGCGCATGCGCGAAATTTATGATAGGCCTACAGCATCACTTTCAGCACAACTTAAAACATCGATGACAGGCCTATACAGAGTAAAGCAAACGCGGACATGTTTGACCAATGGCGGTCCCATCAAACCCTGTCCTCAGAGAGTTATTAATCAATTTTGATGGTTTGGGTATAACGTTGTTACTATATATGGCAGGCGGTGGACAAGGCAGCAAAGGCCTACTCTCTGTTTATTCTCATTGCAAACGTTAATAAAAACGATAATTAACAGCCAGAAAATTATTACACTGTCTAGATAATGATCAAAGTGGTGATTGAAAACTTAAAATATGAGACCAAATTCTGTAATCGCTATACGATGAAACATTTCAACCCTACCTATTCAGACATGTTCAGGCAGAGAAATGCACAACAATAAACATGCACTTGAAAGCCTAGAATATTAAGCCATTTGCAGATTCGAACAGATGATTCAGTTGTGATATTGAACCAAAAGTTGCCTATGATCCGCTTGAGTATTGTTTCATGACCTTATTTCCAAACATCCCCAATATTAGACCTTTCAGGCTAAGATGCAATTAAGACATACTTAATATGCGCGGAATCCAACGGTTTTGTGACACCCCACTCGGGTCCTGCTGGACAACACGTACATTGTTTTTGTCAATTTCGGGAGCCAGCATTATTCCTATGGAAACAACCAATAACTCAAGATCTGTGATATTTCGGGCTAATTAAGACATACTTAATATGCGACGAATATAACACTTCTGTAACATTTTCCCTCGAGCGAAGTATGTTTTAGAAGTGTTTTAACTTTGTGATGTATCGGGATATTATATTCCAAAGAAACAACCCTTAACCCCCCAAATTGTATCAGACATTACAGACTAAAGGTCTAATTAATCTCGAGACCTATAAGCGGGAGGCAACCATTCGGTAATATCCACCTCGGACAGTAGTATACATAACGCAAATTGATGAGATAGCGCCTCACTGCGCATGCGTGTGACGTCATAAGTGTAAAAAATGGGGCGGTATTGGGGCGGTATTGGATGTGTGCGCATGCGTGATGTGTGGGAGGTGGGTACAAGATGGCCGCGAGTGTGAGTGAGATGTGGGAGGTGGGTACAAGATGGCCGCCAATGTTCACAAATCATGATAATCAAGATATCTATCGCTCTATATATAGATGTGTGGGAGGTGGGTACAAGATGGCCGCGAGTGTGAGTGAGTGCAAGATGTGGGAGGTGGGTACAAGATGGCCGCGAGTGTCATGATGTGGGAGGTGGGCACAAGATGGCCGCGAGTGTGAGTGACATGTGGGAGGTGGGTACAAGATGGCCGCCAATGTTCACAAATCATGATAATCAAGATATCTATCGCTCTATATATAGATGTGTGGGAGGTGGGTACAAGATGGCCGCGAGTGTGAGTGAGTGCAAGATGTGGGAGGTGGGTACAAGATGGCCGCGAGTGTCATGATGTGGGAGGTGGGTACAAGATGGCCGCGAGTGTGAGTGAGATGTGGGAGGTAGGTACAAGATGGCCGCCAATGTTCACAAATCATGATAATCAAGATATCTATCGCTCTATATATAGATGTGTGGGAGGTGGGTACAAGATGGCCGCGAGTGTGAGTGAGATGTGGGAGGTGGGTACAAGATGGCCGCCAATGTTCACAAATCATGATAATCAAGATATGTGGGAGGTGGGTTGTACATCGCCAGTAGTAAAATCTATAAATTCCAAGAATCTTCATTATATAGTTTGTTAAATCTGTGAGAGCTGTTCATCACTCATGTTCGGGCATGTTCGGGCATGTTCGGGCAAAAAAAAAGTTCCGGCAAAAAAAAAAAAAAATGTATTCATGCGCGGTGATGCGGTTTGGCCGTGGTTTTGGCGGTAATTCGGTCTCGGGAAAAAGCTTCCGCGGAGAAAAAGTAGTCCCTAGATAAAATGGTCCGATTGGGTCGAGTGAGGTATCAAAGTGAAGCTTAGGTGAGGGGGCATCTAATGGGCTGGGTGTGGGATTGAAATATCGGCATTGTGCGCATGCGCGGTGACCGAAGGGTATGAAAATAGCCTTTTTGGAGCTAGGGGAGCCCCTAAGGGTCCGATGGGGTCGAGTGAGGTATCAAATTGAAGGTTAGATGAAGGGGCATCTGATGGGCTGGGCGCGGGGTTGAACTATCGCCCTTCTGCGCATGCGCGGTGGCCGAAGGGTATGAAAATAGCCTTTTTGGAGCTAGGGGAGCCCCTAGTGGACCGATGGGGTCGAGTGAGGTATCAAAGTGAAGCATATGTGAAGGGGCATCTAATGGGCTGGGTGAGGGGTTGACATATCGGCCTTCTGCGCATGCGCGGTGGCCGAAGGGTATGAAAATAGCCTTTTTGCAACTAGGGGAGCCCCTAGTGGACCGATGGGGTCGAGTGAGGTATCAAAGTGAAGCATTCATGAAGGGGCATCTAATGGACTGGGTGTGGGGTTGACATATCGGCCTTCTGCGCATGCGCGGTGGCCGAAGGGTATGAAAATAGCCTTTTGGAACTAGGGGAGCCCCTAGTGGACCGATGGGGTCGAGTGAGGTATCAAAGTGAAGCATTCATGAATGGGCATCTAATGGACTGGGTGTGGGGTTGACATATCGGCCTTCTGCGCATGCGCGGTGGTCCAAGGGTATGGAAATAGACGTTTTGGGAGCTAGGGGAGCCACTAATGGGCCGATGGAGTTCTATGAGGTATCCATGTGAAGCCTATGTGAAGGGGCATCCAGTCATGGGTGGGTGCATGTAAAATTTTTCCTGAAAAAAAACAAAACGGAAAACGGACTTTATCGAAAAACCTGGGAAAATGCCTATATGGGGTATGAGGGTATATAGGTCGACGGGCTTAACGGGGCTTGTCTATCAATAGAGTTATCTCCCCCTAGTTCCAGGGTGGGTGTATGTAAAAATTTTCCTGAAAAAATACGGAATACGTACTTTATCCTAAATTACGGGAAAATGCCTATATGGGGTATGGGAGGTATAGCACCATCCTGGGAAACGTACTTCTATTGTTAAATTTTAAATATAACACTAATGAATGACCTGAGTTTAACTTGTAATAAAATTTACAGGTGTCCTGACATTGATTGTAAAATGAAAAGCTGTTTATAATTGTTAAACAAACACACATATATTTTTTCTTCAGCAGCGTAGCACACGATACAACCAGTGTGTTTTCGCTGCGCATGCGCGCGTGTCTTACACTATAAATACCACATTTTTAATTATTCACAATTAATCTGAGTGCTCAGTCATGGATTTACCCTTGGCTCAACTCATGGATATTGACAACACATCAGATTTGTTCACAAATCATGATAATGAAGATTCTTGGAATTTATAAAAGGTATATTATATTACAATCAGCATTAGTCCCCCGTAGAATTTTTAGTTCTAATTCAGCTCATATAAATCAAGTACTCGTATTAAAAATTTCAGCCGTATAGTCCTTTGTTTACATCATAATTTTTAATTTTTAGTGGGTTTTCCAGCCGTCGCGAAAATACAGAAAACCCGATCCATTAAACAATAATTAATTTTTTTCGTTAAAATAGAGCAAGTCGATCCCATATTATTCGATACGAATCCCCTGAAAATTGCAGTTCGTTCCGTTCATGAGAACTATAGAAAAATTAAAGAAACACAGCCTTTAGTGACGATGAAAAAACACAAGCCAACTCGTTTTTCCAAAGTCACGCGCTGAATTATAACCAGAAGAACCAGCTCTACTCGATCCGTATTATTAATACTGGCCAACGCTACAAAAGCGCGGACCGTAGTCTAGAGCTAATCTATGAGTTTCGTATCAAATCATTTCGTTGAAAACACCGTTTGTCATTGCAGAGTAGTGCCCCCTTATTCCATTAGGGCACCAAGAGTTATCCTTTTATTTACATCTGATTTGACTATTTTTACAGCGGCGGTAGGCCTTGTTGGGTCATCATAACCGAGGCTAATCCTTATAATATTTTATTTTTATTCTCGTAGGAGTGCAGACTATTAATTGATGTACTCGGGGCAGCGTGTAAAAAATTAATTGCAGTATTTAATTAAATTTCCCAGGGTATTTTTTTCTGAAAAAAAACAAAAAAATCTCTCTGTATTATAGGATGACTTAAAAAAAAAAATTTATTTAAATTATACTGAATTTAAATTCTACTGTCCAGACACTGGGGCCTGTGGTCTTATGCTATAATTGACTCGATCTAAAATTTTGCCTTCAATTTTAACCAGATCAAGGGATTTGCCCTACACTAATGGTTCGTCCGTGTTCAATAGTCTGCGCATGCGCAGTCTGGCCGTAGTAGCGAAAGGGGACATTTTGGGTGCTATGTAGGGGTGTGTTTGGGTTAGAGATGAGCTAATCACGGTTCGAATGGGTCGTGTGAGGTGTCAAAGTGAAGCTTGTGTGGGGTAGAGTCAGAATGGTGTGTTTTTGAATGCAAGTCGCGTCAATCTGCGCATGCGCAGTTGGTTGTATTAAGTAAAGTGGCCATTTTCGGGCAGTACATGAAGGTATTTGAGATCGAGATGGGCTATTCACGGTTCGAATGCGTCCTGGAAGGTGTCATCTTGTAGTTCTCGGGTGTACATTCCGATTTGAGGGATGTTCGCGTCATCGGTGACGTCATCGGTACGAGTAGTAGCGAAAGTGGACATTTTCGGGTAGTACATGAAGGTATTTGGGGTCGAGATGGGCTATTCACGGTTCGAATGCGTCCTGGAAGGTGTCATCTTGTAGTTCTCGGCGTGTACATTCCGATTTGAGGGATGTCCGCGTCATCTGTGACGTCATTGATGACGTCATCGGTACGAGTAGTAGCGAAAGTGGACATTTTGTGGGTGCGTGGGGGTGAGTTTGGTGTAGATAGGGACTATCCTTAGTCCGAATGCGTCGTGTGAGGTGTCATTTTGTAGCTCTCGAGGTGTACATTCCGAGTTGAGGCATGTCCGAAGCATCTGTGACGTCATTGTTGACGTCATCAGTAGGAGTAGTAGCGAAAGTGGACATTTTGAGGCAGTGAAGGAAGGTATTCGGAGTAGAGAGGAACCATTCTTGGTCCGAATGCGTCCTGAGAGGTGTCATGTTGTAGCTCTCGGGGTGTACATTCCGCGTTGAGGGATATCCACAGCATCTGTGACGTCATTGGTGACGTCATCAGTACGAGTAGTAGCGAAAGTGAGCATTTTGGGGCAGTGAAGGATGGTATTTGGTGTAGAGATGGACCATCCGCGGTGCGAATGCGTCGTGTGAGATGTCATCTTGTAGCAACGCCCACCAACGCCATTCTTAATGCATCAACGTCCAGGTGAAATAGCTCAGAAGCTCTGATATTCCATGGAATTGTCACTAATTCTTCGAAATGCAGTGACGCCAGTCGACGCCCGTCGTTACACCTTAACACCATGATATAGACCGGACAGAGAACAACAACAGCAACAACAACAATGATCACACATAAGAGAACAACAACAACAAGAAGTTTTTTTCATATAGTTTATTCTCCCCAATGTTACATCATACCCACGTTGGGGTAGCCGCGTTGGGTATATTTACAATTCAAGAATATTCTTGTCCAATCAGAGGCCACCATTTGCATCTGTCATATTCGTTCCTGTCCGTTAGATGTATTCTCGGCTACTCTTGTCCAATCAGAAGTCGCCATTTCAGAAAGTTCCATCTTCGGCCATGTTCGCTCTGAACCGTTTGTTCTAATCGTCATCGGACAGGCCAGGATACCGTTGAGGAAACATATCCTCAGATAGTTGTTTGCGCATTCTGAGTATCTATCAGTGCATGGGTGAATACTTTCATCCGATGGGGGTGGTGGGTCAGTTTAACCACGAAGAACGTAACATTGGTGACCCTCTCCACTATCCACTTGGTGTTGGTACGCTGTTCATAGCCCATTCTAAGGGATCCACAGTGTCCAGTTGGGTCAGCATCGTCTCTAGCGACGCCCGATTGGTGATTGTGAAAGGATGGTCGTACACTGGGTTGATGGCACTGGAATAGAAATAGCACAATTCACGCGTCATCTTATGGCATAAGATGTACCCAAATGCTACATTTAATGTGAAGGATGTAGGTTGGTCATTGAAGATGGCTTCCACGTAGCTGCGTAGACGGGCGAGGTCGATCAGTCGGAAATTGTACAAGTCCAATATAGGGCGATGACGGTGGAAGCAGTGTCGGATCATGGACCAATGGCGTCGATACATCTCACTCACTGGATGATCTTCGGGTAAGAGATCGCTGGGAACATCCACCGCATCTTCCAGAAAATGTTCGTTGTTGTCAGGTGTATTACTGGAAACAGTGATGCTAGGGACCGGCTGGATATCTAGGCTCTTCTGAGCTGTGGGTATAGGCGGGCTCTCCGTGATCGCATCATCAGTGGCATTCTCCTCCCCGGGTTCATCTTCAGTGGATCTGTCCCTCCTGGGTACCTCTTTAGTGGAAAGTTGTCCCTCATGCCGTGGTGATGCACCATGAATCAAACGCTCATGCCGTTTTAACTGACTGGGTCATTTGAAGAGTTGACCACATTCTTCGCATCGACGCTTGGATGGCCCATGAATTGAACGTTCATGGCGCTGTAAATGATCTGGGCGATGAAACGACAGTGTAGGCCTACATATCGTACAGCTATACCGGGCGGTTCCATCGTGCTCGGTAGCCTCATGGCGGCGCAAGTCGTGCCTGCGAGTGAATGATTTCGAGAACGTAGTACAAGTGAACATCTTGGTGGTTGACAGAGTGTCTGATGAAACGGCCAGGCCGTTTCCTTTTTATAGCAAGCTATCTGTTGATCTATTTTTAGCACAATCAGTTCTAAACTAGGAGAAAACCCCTATCACCTCTAGCCAAAAGGGCTAATATCGGTCCCCGGGCTTATTGGGATCTGCCTATCAAGTCAATGGGGTGATGTGAACAACAACAAGTTCAGCAAGGTTCATACAGTTTATTATCCCCAATGTTACATCATACCCAGGCTTGGGGAGCCGCCTTGGGTATGTTTAGTATGTTCACAGCAAAACAAATTGAAATATCAAACACCATGTTTTATTATTTAACGCACCGTCACATTATGTACAAGTGTTTACTGAGCTCAAGTCAACGATCAGCATGTAGACATAGAGACTATGTGCGGCATCTTATGGTATTCATCAGGGCGCGGGTGACGCATTCAACCGATGGCGGTGGTCGGTCAGCTTGGTAAGGAAGAACGTGGCATTGGTGACCTTCTCTACGACCCATTGTATGTTGGGGCGTTGACGATGTGCCCATCTCAAGGGTTCCACGGTGTCCAGTATCTCCAGCATCGTCTCTAGTGACCCCCGGTTAATGATGGTGAGCGGTTGGTCAAACACATGGCTGTTATTACTGGCATAATAATACCGTAACTGGTCCGTCTTTTTGTGACGTAAGATGTACCCGAAAGCGACATTCAATTTGAAGGCCGTAGTTTGATCTTTGAAGATGGCTTCCACGTAGCTGCGTAGACGGGTGCGGTCGGTCAGTGGGAAATTGTAGATATCTGGAATGGGGCGATCACGGTGGAAAATGTGCCGTATCATGGGCCATTGGCGCCGATCGATGTCATTCACTGGATGGGCGTCCTGTAACAGATCGCTGGGAATATCCACTGCATCTTCCAGAAAATGTCCGATGTCGTCAGGCGTATGACTGGCAACAGCAATGCTAGGGACTGGCTGGATATCTAGGCTCTTCTGAACTGTGGGTATAGGCGGGCTCTCCGTGATCGCATCACCAGTGGCGTTCGTGTCCCCGGGCTTATCTTCACTGGGTCTCACCTTCCGCGGCTCCTCTTCAGTAGGAAGTTGTCGCCCAAACCGTAGAGACGGACCATGAATCAACCGCTGATGCCGTCTTAACTGACTGGGTCGTTTGAAGAGTTGACCACATTCATTACAATGTTCCTTCGCGCCCTCGTGGAGTGAGTGTTCGTGTCGCAGTAAATGATCCTCCCGATTAAATGACTGTGCGCAGGTTATACAAGTATATAGTGTACCGTTGTGGATGGAGGAATCGTGGCGTCGCAAATCTTCTGGGCGAGTAAACTGCTTCTGGCAAGTTGTGCAAGTGAACATCTTGGTGGTTGACAGAGTGTCTGATGAAACGGCCAGGCCGCTTCCCTTTTATAGCACGCTAGCTGGTAATCTATTTTTAGCACACTCTACCCAAGTCGAGGATCGAGACTGGTGTACTGGTGTACGACTGAGCGGCATTGCGCGCGCGCG